>MU913137.1:15762-33585 GCA_036418165.1 Cooperia oncophora
TTTGATTCCAAGAAGCAAGATAGGGGACAGGATGGGAACATTATTGGTGGGTGGCAGGAATTGATAACAGCTGATAAGATATCATAAGGGCTCTTAGAAAGCGAGGGTCACCAAATTCATAACACCGGCCACAGCAACGACGAGACATTGGTTCCAAGAAGTAATATAGGGGGCAGTATGGGAACATGGTGGGTGGCAGGAATTGATAACAGCTGATAAGATAGCCAGGAAAATTCACAGCAGAGTTATAGCAACACTGGGAACTGCTCCAGCAAGTAATTCAGAGGTACTTAGGGAACATTATGGGAGATAAATTCTGACAGTGTCCGACGAGGGCTTTTGGGAGTCCGTATCTGCTCACATCACCGTAGCCAAAGAATGAATGGGCGAATTCTTAATGAGTCAAGATGTTTTTCCTTAGCAAAATCCCTCAGTTTAGCGGTCGGAATTGCTTCCACCGCTAAACGCTCGAGTTCCCCGAAAAAAGGATGTTTGGAGTTGTTGCCCAGTGAGGAATGATAAGAGCCCCTATGATTTCAATACCATCGGAATCCTTCCAACCGCTATGCTGTCCGATTTCCAACGAATGGTGATTTTAGAAATATGATATGAGCCTAACATTGGCAAGTGTTCATTAAAAGGGAGAAACATGATGAAATGGGCCGTTTTGGAAACATAGGAATTAGGCTAAGTGTTACTGCTCAGCACAGAAATCCTGTCAAGTATCAGTAACATAGGTTTAACCCTGCGCGCAGAAATGCGCGTCAGCCAGACTGGTATTTTGAATAACTGAGATTCATTGTACAAGGTTCAATTCTGCACGAACAGCGTGGCACTCATAGAACCGCAGCTGACTCTACGTTCTGTTCCTTAGAAGTTTTGGGCTTCCCCCAACCAATTCCATTTCCATTCTAAGCAAAAATAGCTGAGGCAGCCATAGCTCGTCTTATGTTTTTTTGTTTTCAAGAGGTGATAAGTACCGATAGCGACTGAACAAATTCAATCAGTATATTTGCAAAAAAAAATAAAAACAAGAAAAACTAACTGATATCCTAGATTGCTAACGAAAGCTCCCATATGCCTTGGCGATGGAGGACAGGAATACGGGTTACGGTCGTCTTGTGGAAACATATCGACGTCGTGGAAAATGACACAATCAACACCCAGCGTCTCTGCGAAGCGAAATGCCGCGTTCATTATGCGTCCTTTGTTGAAAAGGTCGTTTCCATACTAAATAGGTATGTATAGCTCTTTTCAAACGAGTTAAAAGGTGACCTTAATATAACTACTGCCTTCAACCAAAGACTGACTGGAACGTATGGGAAAGGTTTTCCTAATCAGTCTATGAAGTTCCGTTTAAGTAATCAAAAAGAGTTACCCGAAATGGCGACATCATCTTAGAGCCCTTTGCAAAAGGGACTGCTGAAATGCTTACAGGAGCGCAAAATATCTTGGAAGAATGCCTAAGGATTCTACAAAGGTTGACCGTTGACTGAAACGTCATTAGAAAAAGGCCCGCGCATTGCAACGAAGTGCTGAGATACGCTGCAAAATGTTTCATTTTATTCGAAATGTCGGAGAAATAAAAAAAGTAAAAGTTAAGCGTATCGTCAGGCAATAACTCTGACATACAAAAATCGCAGAAAGGGAGAACATTCACGAGGAAATACTGGCCTCGTGGTTTAGAGTGGAATATACCCCACAGAGAGCACGCCTCTAGTTATTATCGATGAAAAAGGGGACTTCAAAATTCATACCTATCAAAAGGATTCTGAATGAACTCGGAGAATTGAAAGCAAAGCAGTCATTTTCCTTATGTAGTTGGGCACTTGCTTGTCAGGTGATATTAAGGGTGGGACACCTCTAAAGTGCCCCGGTTTCCTCAACAAAGAACAATAGCCAGCCTCCTGTCCCATTTGATTTCCCTGTGTGGGGCCTCATGGCAGAGAAAACCAAGAACCAGAAAAGCACCTGTTCGTACGTTCTTCCTTCGATATGTACCCATCTGTCTGGGCCAATTCGGAAGTGGATTGCTTACAGCGTATCATCGATTCCACATCCCGTATTTGAAAGTTTGGGTAACACTCGGGGCAAATACTTCAGAATGTCCATCGAAAGTTATTATTACGATCTATTGTTTTAGTGCACCAAAAAACAACTCTAGAAATATGCATATCTAAACCAAAAACCTTTTTGCACGAGCCCATACATTTAGCACCACTTTGTATAATGACAACTGATTTGCATACGAAGGCGTTTACGACGAATCATAAATGTTTGAGTTCATAAATGTTAGAGAAGTAAAATGAAAGTGTCAGAACTCTCTTATAAACTACTGGATAACACTCTCTGATACATATCAATTGAAAGAAAAAAACGAACCTGTTCTGTAACAATGAATCGAAAGTCCAAGCGCTGTCTCTGAAGGATAGGAATGAGGAAATCAAGAAGCCGCGTTAGGTGACTTTGTCGATCACGAAATGGGATGATAATAGCCACCTTATGGCGAGCCTAAACCAATAAAATACCAAAAGGAACTATAAGTGCTCTTCGTTCAATGCACTAGTCAACAACAACGACAGCAGTAGGTGTCGACATCCGACTTAAGACTTAGGTAGCAAATATAGAGATGGGTCTACTGTTAACTCTGCCCCTGTGCAAGAAAAACGCAGATGGATGGCCATGAAAGCGCTATAAGAAGACCACCTAAACGAACGTAACGCGATCACCTGGTGTGCAAGCGCATTCCCTGAACGAGGTAGACCAGTTCACAAGCAAACATACCCAGGTCCCTTGTGGTGGGCTTAGTCAAGTACTTCATTTGAAAGTGACGGAGGCCGAGATTTTGGCGTTTATTTTAGAAAATTGCAACTGTAAAGAAAAACTTGCCCTTCGTCATAATAAAATGAAGTGCACAGCCGTGCATAACGAATTCCAAGCATGTGCAATGAACATCTCATTCGTATGATAAAACGCGTGATAAGGACGTTAGGCGCTCATGGTAACGCTAGTGCTCCGCCCGTTGTTCAGCGCTCCGCACTACATTCGTTTCAAAAGGCAGACTGCTGGTGCGGTTATTCTCCAGTTATCTCGTTTTATTTCAAGTGGTAAAAGTGAATCAACAAGCGAAAAGAGCTGATGTCTTCATGAAGCCGACAACTGAGCATTCGTCCAAGGTGGTGGTCTCTTCGCGTAATGCTCCCACAAGTCTTGATCCGCTGAAGCTCCTATTTAGCTCATTTCGAACGATTTTCCTGTTTTTTCTTCTTCACTGCTGAGTTGCTTGCCAACTTGCCGTTAGTTACGTTTGACCCCACTACTCACGAACCACGATCGTGGAACCTGCCTTTGAAGACAGCCCCCGCGCTCTAGTAGTACATGGTCGTCCTTCCTTGTGCAAGTAGTTCAGCCCCCAAGCTAGAGACTGTCCCACTCTCGCGACTCCACAGCGAGCGAGGAGCGAGCTACAGCCGCTGAAAGTTCTAGTTCTAACGCCCGCCCAGTTGGACCGCCCACTTGCTAGATGCCCTCTGACGGAGAGCCGCTCAGTTGTTCTTTGTTGGGGCGGCGGGCATTAATCGGAATTGCATGCCCTTTTTGCTGACCGCGCTCGTGCCCATGAATGGTTCTGTCTTTTATTACACCAGTCGGATCGGCCGGCTTCGCCGGCCGATCCTCCTTCCGGGTGTGAAGTGGGTCCCGGTGAGAAGTTTTCCATGAGAGGGAGGGCCAGTCGGAGTTTTCCATGAGAGGGAGCGGCCAGTCGGATCGGCCGGGGGTCTCCCCCTAGAAGACAGTCAGCAAAATTTTCTATACCGGAATCCCGGGGAGATCCTTCGTCAGGCTGAGTGAGGAATGCACGATGAGGGAAATGGTTCGCCACCAACCTATTGGAATTTGCGTGATATACTCCCTACGGTTATTCCTAACTAACTTCATCTGCCCAACCATTGCTCAGTTTCACTTACTCCCCATTTCCTGGAGTTTTTCGGATATGTTTTGAGGGTTTTTGTCCCCGGCACCGTTCACTTCGGCGAACGCCCTGCCCATCGCGGGTGTGCTTCATTCATTCCGTCCGCCAACTGTTTGCCTATCGTTTCCCACAATTTCCGCTCTCCGGGATCTTCTGGAACCGAATTACGAATTTTTGAAAGTTCTGCTTGTAGGCGAGCACCGCCCACCTATAGCACGCCTCGCCCATCACGGGTGTGACTCCCTCATTTCATCCGCCAACTGACTGCTTATCGTTTCCCACAATTTCCGCTCTCCGGGATCTTCTGGAACCGATTTACGAATTTTTGAAAGTTCTGTAGCGAGCACCGCCCACCTATAGCACGCCTCCCGTCGGGCGCATTTCACGATGTTGGAGTCCTCTTACGATTGTCATCTCGCAAACCGAGGGTCTAGCTTATCGTTCCCCACAATTTCCGCTCTCCGGGATCTTCTAGAACCGAACTACGAATTTTTGAAATATGTAGCTCACAACTGTACGCACGCCCCGCCCACAGTGGCGAGCCTAGCTCATTTCAGTGTGTGTGCCGTACATCCTTTGACGCATGCCCTTACCAACTCCCCCCTGACCGTCCCGCTCAAATTGCTCTCAGATTGAAACCGAATTTTCGACAGACAGACAAACTGAACGTTGCCTATATATAGTAGGATTTTATTTTATTAGGTGCACATAACGGGGCTCCTGTCAACCAGACCTGCTCTCGATGGGGTGGGGGGTATTTTCGCGAAGCATCTACCAGACCAGTAATAGAAGGGAGAAGGTAAAGGAGGAGGGGTCAGAGAAGGAAAGAAGGAAAAGGAGGGAGGAAGAAAAAAGGAAAGAGAGGAGAGGATTCCCGGTTGACAAGTGCCCTGAGACGAAACGCACCACACTACACTAAAAGATGCACGCCACCGTAACCCCAAAACTCAGACGCCTAGTTTTCGAAAGCTTCTTTCCTTTTCAAGAGTTTTTCTTCCGTGTTTTTGTTGTTTTTCGTATTCTTTTGATTGCATTCGATGATACACACTACTGGGAGATGTGATAAAGGAATTTGTGAGCCAGGGGTGCACAGAGACCGCAGGAAGGTGTGACTGCCAGGGAGCGATTTTGCTTATAGTGTTCTTGAGGACTCTTCTTGATTTTTTCTTCTTTGGGGAATTACTTACTTATCAGCTACTGTTTCATAATTGAAAAATAACAATCCATGACACTTTTATCGGCTGTCTGTCGGCTGTCTTAAGCGAACAGTTTGTGCTTACACATCAAATGAACTTACTGTAACTAGTACCTTGCAATCTGACGGCTTCCATTCACCACCGGGCTTCAGCTCAGGATGAGCGGCGGAAACCTCCGCTTCTTGGAGATTTTCGATGAGCAATACAGCCTGCGGAAGCGAACCCGCCAAATCGGGAACGAGTTCCGGATCTGGACAAAGATCTCCAGGCTGCCTGAATCTTATAGATAATCACAACTCTTGAAAAGACGAAGAAAATTCAGAACCCAAAACTCTGCAAGGGACAAACACTTCAAGATGTAATGCTTCCACCAGATGTGCATAACTTAGCATTCCTCTAATGGAGAGCTTGATCTTGCTGGTTTGATATCGTATTAATGATTCACAGTACGATTACAAAGTAGCTAGAAACTAGCTAGAATTTCAGAAACTCCACACGGTGAGACTAGACGACATCAAAACTGAGTCACAGTTCTCAACAAAGATTCACCCCAACCGAAGCTTCTACCACTTTTGAGCATAGGCAAAAAAGTATTTCCAGGAGGGAAATCTAAGCTTTAGAATAGAATAAGTGAGGTAAAAACATACATGGTCAACGTTGTTTTCTTCTCAACTTTCTTTTCCGCGTTTTCAGCGACGTTGTTTAAAACTGTCAATGTTTGCCTGGCATTCTCAATCTCCTTCGGATCGGATTCGTCCAGTCCTTGTGGTAGCCTGAACATTGGTAAAGGATCTTTGGTAAACTTATGAGATGAAATCCACCCGAATCTGATGAAATTCTAACGTAAAAAACTGTGCCACATCGACAGCACTCAACAACTTAGTCAACGGATTTTAGTTCTTCTAAAGACAACGCTATATTCCACGACCAACTTTCTTGCAAATTTGGCATGAGGCATCAGTAAGAATATCCCTCATTGAGTCTTCCGAGACAAGATTTTGCGAAGTTTACTCGGCTTATGTTTCAGCTACTCGTCTTCTGCAGAGCCTTAAAAGTCGGGACACACTTTGAGACTGATCCACGAAAAACTCAAACAATTTTGGAAACGATTTCCATGGAAAGCGCGTTTGCTGGCGGAATCGTACAGTGGAAAATGTTTACCGACTCCTCAGGCTCTGAAGAAAGCGAAGAAGCCGAAACGTGAACCCAGTAAACTTGGAACATTCTCGAGGTTCAATAAAAGTCATTCGTACCAAAGACCACTCTTAACTTAAGTACGGCAAAACGATAGCTGTGTCATAGTCTACAAGCCAAATATGATAAATAACTTAATTCTTTCCCTTTTTTTCTCGGATTCCCGAATCAGAGTGGCTTGAAAGCAGACACGTTGTTTCGTCTGATAAAGGAGAAGCTTCGCATGAATTTTTCAACAACAGGGCCCGCTAAGGGCCAATATTATTACTACTGCATCTATTGCATTATATAATACAGAAAAAACTACAAATTATGGGAATTCTTGTGAGTCATAATCGATCGCAAAAAGCGAAAAAACCCTAAGGGACCTAATTTGCATACTAAATTTCACAGCAACACTAGCTTAACTCATTAATATAATACTAGGCTGAAGGGAAAGTAACTGAAGTCAAGTGTCTACGGTCTTGTTCGCACCGGATGAAGAGGCATGTCAGGAAGGATAGGCTTCGCGCGGTCATGAACAAGTTCTCCATCAGTTGTTGAGGCGGACTTATACTAACGATATGATACAGTCTTGTTGGTTGCTTACTTCAACAACTGCTGGAAAACGGGCTTGGCACCGCGCCGAAACCATCCCCGCCTGACAGGCCCCTTCATCCACAGCGACTACGACTTAGTTGACTCTATCCACTCGAAATTTAAAAGAAAAGCAAATGAATGCGCTCAGAGCAGAACCATCAAAAGAATACAGTTGTGAACAAGAAAATAGTTCTCGAATTAAGCCGGAACATAGTTCTGGTATTTTCAAGCCAACAGAGCCCTTACTGCTTATTTCTGAGCTGTGCACTCCTAGAAAATGGTGCAGGTGTTAAAAAAAGTTAAGGAAACACCTATAGAGTACGATGAGTAACAAAGATTACGGCAGCCCTTATAGCTGCACCTTTCTATGGCTTTGAAGAAAAAAAACATCAATGACATGTCTCTTCGACTGAGCAACAAGTTTTAATTCAAAATAAGACTTATAGTAAAGTGAAAATTGAACGAGAGGAACAGATTGCAATCAAAATTAGCTAAAATTCAGTATTAGTAACAGAGAAGCATAAAGAATTAATATTTTGAATTCGTTCACTTTCCCATCATCCTCATTGCCGATTGTACAGAATCAGTCTGCGATAGGCTACTACACAATTTGTCCTAAGAAACAAAAAACTCTCTATACTACCCTTTACTGGGGTATAAGGCGCACCCGTGCACACCGTAAACGTTCACCCGCAAATGTTTGTTGCTCACTCCCCTATTGCGTATTCTCTGTTTGTTCTGATCTACTCGAACGACCCACATTGAACAAGAAGTACTCAAAAACTAACTGGAAGCCTAGAAGCGAAGAATAAGGCTGGCGCTGCGTATGGCAACTTTTCTCACGCATTGTTGCGTGTCTTTATGAAGGAAGCCTGCCAGTATAAACCAGGCACATCGTAGCTCTTAAGAAGATTTCTGTATAACGCACACCCCCTTACCTTAAACAACACCCCAAACGCCCCTTTCCCCAGGAATTTGCGTGAAGTGGTGAGAGGTGGGAGGAAGACACCGCTGACCAGCTACCAGAAATAGTCGTTTTGCCCTTTGTCCATTAAAGAGGTATATTGCGCTCAGCACGTGAAAAACGTGAAAAATCCACAATCAGAAAAACTCTTCTCTTCGGCACAATTCGGCTTAGAAGGGCCACTTGCTGGTTCTCTTCGTTCACTGCTGATGCCTCCTGCGGAGACCTGTAAAGCTATGCAATTACAGGATCATGTTCACACTTGACGGAGTCAGCGGGACCGACTGTCAAAAGTGCATAATGCCATTCGTAAGCCAAACAGCGACCCCCTCCCCCCCCCCCCCCTTCGGGAAAGGAACGCCCGTGGTCATGGTCGCTCGCCCAACCGCTGCAGCGATTCGATCGCGAAGTCTGAACGCGGTCTAACACGATCCCCTCGATAGGGATGGATCCCGAACATGGACCAGTCTTGAATATGCAAGCCTTATACCAGGTAAAACTGGGTGTTTTGAGACGGAATACAGTTAGAAATAAGTAAAAGTACCTTGCATTGTCGACAGATGAATCCACTTCCACAGCTTGATGTATTGAAGAAGGAGAGTTTTTCGTAAAAGGCGAATCACTAGAATCATAAGGGCGACTAATGACAGTACAACATTGAAAAACACTTGAAATAAAACAAAGAATCGACAAGAGAATTACCTATTTCCCGTGTATCGTAATAAAACAAGGTATACTGCCGAAAAGGCAAAGACGAGGAAAACGAGATGCTTTGGGGTAAAATTTCTGCAGATACAATAACATTCCCGCAACATAATTGAGGACAGCACCTCTGCAGAACTTTATAGAGCGTGTCGGTAACGCTGCACACACGGCGGTGTCAGTACCAACGTTACCAGCTCATAGAAAGCCTGTAAGTAGATAACCTCACATCGCAGCAATTGAGAATATCCAGCTTTTTGAAGTAATCGAACCAACATTAATAAAAAAAGAAGAGAGAAAGTGGAAAGAAATCGCGCCTCCAGCCTTTGCAGCACTCTAACTTAAAGGACGCATGCAAATCAAAGGCTGCGGTCCCGCAACGCCAACGGCAGGTGCTCGAGAACTCGTTCTTGGACGAGTTTACATGCCGTCCTTGGGTTCGCGCAGGGTGGCCCGCGGACAATGGGACCTCAATGGATCGACATCTTCAGTTTTCCATTTTTGAATGTACTCTCTCACCTCTGAAGCGTCCAATGACTGTATGACCTCGCACATTACAAGTTCCTCCCACACGATAAGTGATACATTCGCCCGGCGCCACTTGGACTCGTTCCGGGTTCACGATTTTTTTCCAGAGTCATGCGTGCGCCGAGGATTCTTCGTTGGGGGCTTGAATTTACCGCTCGCTGGGATGAGGAGAGACGATCTGTTCTGTTGGCGACGTGGCAATTTTAGCATTTCTGACAACAGGTGGAACGTCTCTATACCTGCCGTCTCTGTCAACGGCGACTCTCTCCTCCCTTCTTGTTTTCTTTTTCCTTTCTTCTTTTCATTTTTTGCTTCTATCTTCCCTTCTCATTTGACTTCTCCATTCAATGCTGGGCTGGTAGATGCCTGAAAATGCCTCTGGACTCTCGCAGCGAGAACATGCGCGGTTGACAAGAGGCCTGTAACCCTATTCATCCTCCGTTCGCTGGACGACAGTTAATCGGAGCGATTCTGGGGGGGGGGTTGCAGCAAAGGAAAAAACGGTGCACAGTGCAGTTGCGGGGGGGGGACGGGGAGAGGGAGAGGGGAAAGGCGAAGATAAAGGAGCGCGGATCATCGGTACCCATCCCCCCTCTCAACTACTGTTGGGCGCCCGGAGAAACTGATGAAGGTAAGGGTCGCACTTAATGTTAGCAAAGATTTCCTTCGAGGTAAATGCTTGATCCTGGTTCAATCGCTGCCTCATTTCCGGAGCAACCATCACCCCCTCCGCAATTACCTTTCGCAACGGCACAGTTACTTAAAGTGAATGCTTACATTCTCGTTTGGGTGAGTGGAGGGGAGTGGGTTCCTGGAACTCCTGTCCTAACTCAATGTCTTTCTAGTAAAAAGCAAGTAGACGAATCCCTTAGGTCGCGCTCATACTCTGCGACTGATGAGATTCGGTAGTTTGAAAGACCGATTCTCCGCAGTCGCTAGCGATCAGCGCCAGATCCGCTCACGTTGCGCGCAATCGCCCGGAACGTCGATGCTCCCAAAACGTCAGTGCGGCCAATCTCCTACACAGGCAAATCTGCTCTCAGTCGCCAAAAATGAAGGACCGTGTAAAAATGCCTTCAATACTTCGAAGTTCAATAGGAGCGAACCGATTCGCCAGCTCGACTGGTGCGCTATCAGCGTACCCAATCGCCTGGGGCCGTATGCTATACTCACCCTCGAGGGGAGGGGTCCCCTCGAGGGGAAGACACCCCAGGGGGACGTCCCCCAGAGCGGCCGTATGCTACACTCGAGGGGATCCCCGAAGCGGTAGAGACGCAGAGTTGGCTGGCGCAAATTTGGGGGAAGGGTCGTCCGTACATGCAGCCTCTGGCTTTGCACTGTGACATTTCGGAGAATCTCAAGCTAGAAGTGATGATTATCAATTGCAATCATTTGCCCTGCTATTATAATGGTATTTTCAGGCTGAATTGAGTATTAATCAAGGTCATAGGGGTGACCACATTAATTTTTTCAACATTCTTGGATCCGCATTCAACAAAATACTTTCTCAGTCTGAATGTTCGAAATGTAGGAAATTTCTAGATTAAAGAGTGGCTGAATCTATTCCACCTAGCGTAAGAAACGACATGTTATCGATTGTAGTAGTTCACAGTGTCATAAGCACAGGTCCCTGTAATCATCTATGTCCTCGCTCTCCGAACGCGCACTCATTGCTGGAAGAATGAGTGCAAATGCAACAAAACATAGTAACACTAGTTTATAACAAAAATCTAAACGATTGATCACTGATATGCTACATTAATGTACATAATCAAAGAAGGTCCACTGAGAAGCACGGAAGCTGATAACCTGCTTCGCTGGTCTGAACCTGTTTCCACCGCGCCAACCAAGCTGAGCAACATACCTCACGGTTATACCAACGAGTTTGGAGTATCAGTCACAACTTCTATTATCGGACCTTTCCTTCACTCCCACAATACAATCTACGACATTAGACGACGGAAAAAAAATAGAAACACTGAAAATCATCACGTCATCAACTGATGTATCGGGAATCATATCATCTCGATAGCTTGTTATGACCCGTGCTCTTATCACTCTGACGAGGAAGCTGTCAGTGCACACAAAGCAGCAAAAATAGTGCTTGACCTTTCCACACAATACAAGGGCTCCACCGAAGAGCCGAGCCACATAAACACGTTCCCACGTAAACCTCGTTAAGTGAAGTTGCGTCGTAGCGCTCCTATTTATCACAGCCAGATTGCTGTCTCTCAGATACCGAGACTTCAAAGAAATGCTAAGAAACGAGTAAGAATTTGAGTTCTATTTGAATCGGATTCTACCCTTAACCACGATAAGAAAATTAGTGCTGGTTGTTGCACCACGGATTCTCTTAAACTGCCGCTATCTTGGATAAGCTTACTGTAGCTTCACGTCTAAATCATCATGACGAATGACCTCTCGATATAGTAAAATCGATTGACCAGTCTCAACCCATCGAAACAGCCATGTCAACGATTGGGGTATCTCATTTTCAATGAGCAGGAGACCCCCTGACATAAGGCACTTATCAACAGTCATCGGGATACATTTTACCATCGTAAAGTCTGGCGCCTATATCTCGCTGCTTAAATATATCTGAAATGGAACCCTAGATGCAAAGGCGTATCTGAACAAGTTGCGCCCCTTGAGTTTTTTTTTCAAAGAGGCGAACCGGCGATGGTTTGGCAGCCGCTTCGAAACTCATACAACATATTATTATATGCCGTCATATTAACTACACGACTTTCATTATTCTGACATATATTGGACCTATAGTACTTCAAATATATAGAATTGAAAACACATATACAATCGTACTTATATCATAATATAATATAAAATATATATTTATTAAGACTGAAAAGAAAACGATCACGTTGAATAAAAAGCTATAATAGATCCTAAGAAAGAAGAAGTGATCATTTTTGGAAATGTAAAAGTGCGGTCAGACAATAGCATAGAATAGTCCTCCAAACACTGTGTAAAAAGTGATGAGATGAAAAAAAATTGGTAGAGTGGTTAGGAGTGTTTCTGTAACATGAAGAAATAAGAAAAGTTCAAAACAAATGGGAAATAAGCTAAAAAACTGTTCCAGGGGACATCTTCCCTAACACGTGTTGTTGGGGGAGCTCTCCCCCTGATTTGGTAGGCGTGGCCTCTCCCCCAAAGCCTTCGGGGGAAGTGTAGCATACAGGGAAGGGGATCCCTCCCCTCGAGGGGGAGTATAGCATACGGCCCCTGGTGGAGAAGCGCCTGACCATCAACCCGTTTGCACCTCCCTTACCTCAGCCAAGACGTTTGGGGCAATCCTGGTTTGAACATGGTCGGGCACTTTTTGCAACAGCGCGGATCACGTGCTAGGCAATCATGCCAGCACGGCAGGCCTTTAAACCGTAGCTTGTCTTCCATAATAGCCTGTTTGTGTTTGTCAACATTTACATAGCGAATGCGTTTGAAAACTTCCACGGGAACTCTGTCGAAGGAGAGACCTAGCCGTACATCGATTAGAGCCTCGCAATGCTGATTACGCGGATTTGCAGTATTAAAGTGGCTACGGGAAACTCCCAGACAAGATCTGTCTGTGTCAAAGTTTGTTTGCCAAAGCCAGTTGTTTGGCTCGTAAAGCGCTGTTGATCGGATGCCTCGGCGAAATGCGCACCGCGGGGGTGCTCGTGGTAATGTCTTGCTTTCAAGTCAAACGCATGCGGGTTTGCATCCGGTTGCCGCGAAGACTTTTGCTTCGCTCCCTAAAAGAGCTTCAACTCTAATTTTCGAAATTCTTCCGAATTTGCGGCGCCCAGCAAGCAAGGTAGCATCAAGGTTACATCAGTACACGACGTACTCGCTCTAGTAGGTCTACGGGCGTGACTAGGATAATACCGGTGGCAGTGGCCAAAATAGGCGAGGGCTTGACGTGGACGGATATAATTAGGCTTCAGCGCTTCTTCCTGAGCTTGGAGACGATAATTTCCTTCTTATTAAACAGCTGTGTGTTTCTACTGCTTGAACTAAGAAGTTCCGAGAGGAAGAATTAACTTAGATTGGAATTTATGCTTTTTGCAAAGGTATACATTAGGCAGAGGCGAAAAAGTGGTTATCAGGTCTTACGTATGATCATGAAATCAACATTAAGCACACCTTGAAGACAATAGGAACGTTTACCTTGTAAACGGTGCTCCCGTCTAATATCTATTGCAGCACAAATTTGGGAAACACCGGTCCATTTCGAAGCCTTGCCCCTGTGGCCACGCCCACCCGGGTATCTAAGTGCACGCACCCGCTCTAGTATGGGGGGGGGGCTTCATAGGAGCGATGTGGGTGCTATTGTAACGAGCCAGTTCAATGCAGGCATTTAAAACTATTGCGAACATTTTCCTCTACACAATGGCCGGGAAAGCCCATAGACTTGGAAGGCATTAGTTCTTGGAGCTAGCACTTTTCATTTATAGCGCATGCAGTAACCTAGTGATATGATGGCAAAGCAGTGAGCCGAGAAAATTACGAATGGACAAAGGAGATCGTGCCTATAAAGAAGATGGCTAGTAATAAACGGCACATTAAGAAAGGGACGGTGTGGGGGGGGGGGAGGGGAGAGAGCAGGTTCTTCAAAAAACTCGCTTCGTCATTCTCTTACGCCCCTCTTACATGGCACTGTATCTCTGTTTTCGTCGTTCAAGTGTGTTGCTCACTTATGGCTGCTTCCATTTGTCGCTTTTAACGAAGTAGAGTTCATCCTCTTATTGTAGGGAGCTTTTCTCAGTGGCCTCATATGCCATCGAATTGCGATGCCAAATTAGTGGTAAAAAGGACATCACTAGCTAGAGCTCACTTGAAGACAAACCGACTATATATTGTAAGAAGTAGCGCTCATTCATGAACTTACAGTCGCTAAATGAACCTCCAAGGAAGTGAACGCAAAAAAATCATGGAGAACACCCTAACTAAGCACCAGGCAGCCCCTCTGGACGGATTTTCCGGACGTGCTGCTCATGGTCCAGCAAAGCGATATCCTGCCGCTTCGGGCACATTATTCGTTCCTTCCGTTGCTGTCATCCACTGAATAACACCATCTAATGATTGGAAAAAAAGCCATAAGCCGGTGTAAAAACTTGACAAACAATAGCCTCTTGCCTCTGAGTTTCAGCGAGCGGGACAACTGGGGCCAGATGGCCATCGGGTAATCCGTTCTTGGGATTCGACACGCATTTCTTTCCCTTTCAGAGTCGTAGTGGCTTACTGAATGCGATGTAGCCTATACAACGACCTGCGGGGGCCCTGCCGATGTACAGGTCAGTGTTCTTTTCGTGGTACCAATTAACCAGTTCCAGGGGGTTGATTGGCTTGGGCAGGAGCTGACCCTGGGCAGATGACCATGCGGGTTTAAAACAGGTAGAGGTTATAAAAGGTATTATGTGACTTAAGTTTTGTTACTTCCGCTCCATTCAAGCAACGGAATTGCTAGATGAACTTTACAGACTTATCCGTTGAGGCGACACCTTGAAGCGACATTCAAGTGAAGGTTGAAAGTGGTCATAGAGCAAAGGATGGACGTTCCCACTGGTCTGTTTTTTGTGAATCCTCGTAATATTGTTTCGAACTAAGCCGTATTCTGGTTGAAAACTTATCTTTCCACTGATATTTCTAAGTGAGCATATTTCAGAATTGGGTCATGAAGCATGCCTTACGTGAACTAGCCATAAAACGCTGTATTGAGGCCGTATACACAGGGGGTGTTGTCGAATGGAGTGCAGATGGCAACACATTGTACTCCACATGCTCGAATGTTGTCAAAGTGATCAATCTAGACAAAGATCTTTCAAGGTTTGATGTTTCTCAATCTTTTCTTAACCAGTGTTATTGCCTAATATTGAGGAAATCGTCTTACGCAGATGATAGTGGCATAAACAGGCAGTAGCCGACCCGTAATAGACAGTTCTAGTGCATGAAAGTTTTGTGTTGTTTTTTTTTTTGAAGGCTCCCAGCGTTTCCAACAGGAAGCACTGAACCCTGCTGAAATAAAGCATTCTAATGCATGAGAGTTTTCTGCTTTTTTTTGCATTCTAGTGCATAAGGTTTTCTGATTTTTTGAGGCTTACGATGGGTCTATTGAGTGCTGAGGAAAAAGGATAAGTTGCACCTCAATACAGATAGGAGCGGAATCTTCAGTTTTGATGGAAGACGTTTGCTCTATACAATTCATATATAGGGCTGCGTTGGCGCAGTGCGTCTAGGAGGGGCATCCCCTAGCCGAACATGCGCTGGCTGTGCTTCTACCACCTTTTCGGCGCGTTTCAAGTTTCGAGGTTTCGCTTGAAAACGCTAATCTTCTTTCGTTCCGCAACGCTGCTGATAGATACCTAGCTGTTTCTTCGCGGACGTTGCGAATAAACGTGTTTCTCCAATATCGCCGGAAAAAAGCGCCGGCTTTTTCATAACCAAAAGCGCTGATCAAATTCTACCCTTTCCTTTTCGCTCCGAGACGGCTCTACAAAGGTATACACCTTAAACCCTAAGGAAAATACGTCAAATGGTTTTCAAATCGCCTAGGGGATCCTTTGAGGTCAATCTGAGATGATCGCTAAATACACAGAGGAACGTGAAAAGGGATTGGTTGGAAATGCTGTGAAGACTTCATGTGAATCCACCCCCTCCCCATCGCTCTCCACTCGACTTTTCATGACCTGGACAGGTGATTGCATGGCACTTTCCGAAGTACGATTGGGATGGTTACTCAGTTGGATACTATTCGCTACTACATGCTCAATCGAAACCTCAGCCGCTGGCGAGGCATTGATTTCAGTCTTTTCCATATACAGTGATGGGTTGGGTTAAGGGAATAGTCGGAAATTACATGCTCTGGAGCTCACTGTATCCTTCATGGTCAGGCGGAAAATGTGTTTTGTTTGCGCTTTTAGTCAGGATGCATTCATACTTTGCGTCGCCAACGCTTAAAACGCTGATGCAAAGTTATGAACCCACTCTCATGTGGCAGAATTTTTCGAATTCCGGTGAAAGATCTTTTGGGTATAGTCTTGTAATGATCTGTTCTGTTGCAGCTACACTATTGGCGATCCTGACGAAAGTCTTCGCATAACTTGCATATGTCTAGATAAAAGTCGCTCCAGGCTTATCGTTGCGTATAATAATCAAGTCGTGAGTTCTCCACATGCTACTTGTATTTTTTTGATTGTCTACTGCGTTGATATCCTAGGTTTCTCACTTAATAATTTGATTTCAGATCCGAGAGTTCACGGTCTCTGATGAAACACCTGCACTTGCTCGTACTTGGAAGACTATGCACACTGCTCCTATTCTGTGTATGAAAATGAACAGTGATGGCACGTTGTTAGCGACAGGCTCGGCAGATCATACCGTAAAGGTGAAAATTTTCGTTTGGCCTATCATTCTACCCTTGCTTGAACCTATGTAACTCACTTCTGAGTCATTTGGAGGGAATCTTTATCGGCACTACTGCAGTGTCGTCGCTTGTGGTTTTTGGGAACTCACTTGACTTTTGATTTGCAGTAGGAAATCCAAAAAGTCATCCAGCCAAATCGCCACGCAATTCTTGGTGACTAAATTTTTTGGAGAATTGCCGGACTTTCAGCTATTTCTGCAAAGATCTGTCTGCTTCATCTCATACTTGTTTCCACCAGCTCTTTGGGCCTAGTGCGGATTACAGACGCCTACTGAACCGTCAGTAGGCTCGTCGCTCCTTCATTGACTTTGTGCATATCATACAACTGGGTGAGATCGCAATGAACCTGTGTAGAGGATTTTCCTCATGGAGGATCTGCGCCGATCTTAATCATTATTGCCTCTTTTCTGTTCTTGTGAATATTATCTCTGGGCAATTTTGAAGTTTCGAAGTTTACGGGATGTACTAGATGTGTCAGCTTCAGTTTAAGATACCATTCCCTAAAATGGTTTTTGAAGACGTATAGGAACAGAATACCGGGACGAACTTCTTGATTCCCTTCGTTGGGCAGTGGCTGTTACATTGGAGCATCGCAGGGACATCATTTTTGTCTCTTTGCTGCAAAGCTCCGATGAAGGTTGTGTGCCCAGCTTTTGCTGCTTCATTCAGCGCTAGTACTTTTCTCTCGTTGAAGTCTTTGCTCATAGTCTTTGTACATAGTTTCGCAAACAAGGCGGGAGCTAGTAGTTGCGACTCAAGTAGCTTGATGGGGTCTCATCCGTCTTGGCACTTGAACTGTTTAGCAATCAATCGTTACGTGTCCAAGAGCGCGTTCAGACTTCGCGATCGGCGCGATCCAGTTCGCACTAAGCTCACGACAGCAGAATTTATGCAAAAAAAGCTGAAATGTTGTCAGCTGATAACTATCTTGTGGTTTTTCTGATCTGGTAACCTCTGTGAAGATATAAACGAGTTTAGGTATGGGACATGGTTCTTACAGCACTGCACCCACACATTGAAGGGTGTTGGCGTAGTTTCAGCGCTATCGTTTATTCACAGCAGCCGTTTATTGGTTGGATATCTAGAGGGACAAGTTTGCATGTTTGATCTAATCAAGGGAGCCACTCAGAAGTTATTGCGAGAGTGGAGGACTCACAGCAGGTGTTCTTTTTTTCAAATTTCTGTCCTTCATGCAAATTTTATATTGTGTGTGTGTTTTTTTTATATTTGCAACTGAGGACATCCTATATATGGGAGACCCGACGAT
>MU913138.1:11739-35109 GCA_036418165.1 Cooperia oncophora
TCCCATAGTGTTTATCTGTCAAATGTACCGCATTAAAAACGCCAGTTTCTTAAAGGAAACATGAAACGAGAGCCGTCCTGCTCTCCAATGGGGGATTCAGCGTGTGAGTTGAGAACAATCTCTTCAACTTATCGCAAAAATGCATCAAATCATTTTATTCATTTTCAAATGTCGAACCCTACAACTAGGGTTTGAACTCGAACCCTAGGTTAGGGTTCGAAACCTAGTCGAACTCTATACCAAAACAACTTCAATTTCTGTGATGTTTGTTGAGTTCCCGCTTTGTTTCAAGGCTGGTTCCCACAAAGACAGTGAAGTTCTTCCCTTGGGATGAATCCACTCCGACCAGGAGTGAGGAAGTTCTAGTTTCCCTTTGAGCATCACGTTGCAGTGAAAATCAGCAAGTGTTCCTCCAACCCTCACTCTGGGAGGTTGACGACTTCGTTCGGACCAGAAATCTTTCCATAATTCCAAACGAATGTCTAACCGTAAGGCGCGTGCCGAGCGGTAAATTTGTCTAACTTCTGAAGAGCTACGTGAAGAGCAAAGGCGATCATTTTGAAAACTACTAAGATCAGTATGTTTGTGATAAATATTATCCTCAGAGAAAAATGATTTCTGAAATGTGACAAAGAAGTTTCATCGAAATCGGCGAGCACCATTTGAATGATCCTAGTTATCACGAGGGTGCATTGAGAAGTAGAACACTTTGAGGGTGTTGAATGGCGAGCGGTAGCAGGTTCGGCTGTGGGGATGCATGTGCTGTGTGCTTTGGCAAATGATTTGTCGGGTTGGGTTTATGCATAAATTGGCTAGGGATACCGTATGGTGCTTGAGAAAGTGTGCTTTCTTCCAAACTGGTTGTCTAATGAGTTAATCAAACGAAGAAGCCACGCTTAATAAAAAATAAATAAAAATAGAATGGTCTAAGAAATTTCACGTTGATTATCTAATTCCACTACTCAGAACTTACTTTTATCGCTTTGCTACTTCCCAGTTCCGAGTTCGGTCCGGTAAGAGCACTTTCCCTTCGTGGGACAATCGCCGATTGGCGCGAGTGGATGGACTAAAAGAGAGATGTCATGAGCAGGTACACAGTTGCTGCCCAGTTTTATCACACGCATCTACGAAAACACACGAGCACAACTATAAGACAAGGACAGGGCTCAGTTCATTCATTCATGTCATGACTTTTAGGGAGTACATGCATATGTACTCTCTAAAATTTCTATCACGCCTGTTTTAATTTTCACATTTTTTCTACGGCTTACTGTCATTCTCAAGGCGTTCTGCTGGGTGGCCTGTAAAAGCAACGTCCATGTTCTGTAATATCACGACAGATTCACATCTACAGAAAAATGTGTTATCGTCCGAATTTAAGAGAAATCATAGAGTTCCAGGAGTTTACGCACGTCAGAACAAAGTTCACTAGTAAGCAGGTCATCGCGCGATTTTTTCAAAAATACCGCAGATACGACCGAAAAGTGGGAAGAACTTACGCGTCGTAGAGCTTGTTGTTCACCTTCCCAATGATCGAGCAGCAGTTTGCGTTTGTCTACTTTCGTTTTAACTTCTCTGAAAACAGCATTCGTAATCCATTGATAATCTTATCGGTCACTACACTTATTCAGATCACACAAAGCCTCTTTTCCAAATAATTGTCTGCCCAGTAAACTAGCAATAGCTTTCTCGGGTAAGATAACCGGTAACCATCCACAAATGTTGATTCTTTTGATGACACAAAAAAATTGAGTGAGCTGCAGGCTTCTAACTTGAACACTTGACGACCACGACATCTCATTGGTTGGCGTGTTGGTACGTTCCTTATCCCAGACACAGATAGGGCGTGGGTATTATTTCGGTCGAATTTAGGGCGGCCACCCTTTTGGTGGGATATTCTTTCAGCGAGACAAGTGACATCATGTGTTCGTCTACCATGGGGCAGGAAACAGTTGTATCAGATGGAAATATCTCACGACAAACACATCCTACGATATGTTCGGTTGAAGTGTGCAGCCACGCTCTCCCTCTTCCTATCTCCAGATTAGAGTGTATCTGTCATCGCTTGGCGTCGAACCCCTTAGATGAGGTGGGCGTGGCTGCATGAGCTGAACGTGGGGCAGCTGAATTTTTCTTTAGATATTTTCATTTCGGGACAGTTGTAAGAATGTCTTAGAATGTCTTTGTCCAACACAGAAGAAGGTGATAGTTGTCTCAAATGGGAATATCCCACGAGTAAATCATCCTAGGCCATGTTCAAATGCCACGCCTACTCCGTCTCAGGGATAGGGATTATACAGGGGGAGCCACAAAAAAACTTTTTTCTTCCTTGACTTTCGAGGCGCTATAAGTTACACTTTATTAAATTCTTATCGGACATTTCTACCACCATATTAAAGAGCATATTAAATACTATCATGATACTCCGCCACAGCCTTCTGGAGGAGCGCCATCGAGAGATTCTGCCACGCGACCGTCAGTGGGTGCGTGAGTTCAGCGAGATCGTTTCTCCGCCACTGTAGACCACCCTATTGAACTCCGCCCGAACCAGGTAATTGAGGGGTTTAGGTCAGGTTACCTGCTTAGATATTCCACCTTCTTCAGGTACTCAACGCCCTTCCATTCCAAGTAGGCGAGAGTTTTTCCAACGCCCTTCATTTTCATGTGGTGTCACCCAATCCTGTAGCAGTACAAAGTTTCCAAGAAGGTACGGGCGACGACATGTGGAGAGGATATTCTTCTCGAGTTGCTCGATGTAACCGCCAGCGCTCACCTTTAGTCCGGGGCCCACGAAGAAAATATCGGTCTCTCCATTCCAGGTACGTCCGGTCCCCACCATCAACTGGCGCCTTGGCGACTGAGGTGAAGATGATGTCCTAGACCGTAGCGACGTTGTCGGAGCTGCTCGATGTTGGAGGTCTTCCAGATTCGCAGCTGTTTGGAGGTGACATGAATTCCAAAGGTCTTCTCCAGTCAGGCTGCGACTGGAGATGACTTCATATTTTGGTGTACATGAAGGTGATGGGCGAGAGCCAGCTCCTGCTTATAGAGGAACATCTTGGGTATCTTCCGCCCTGGTACTCGTATCCACGTCCTCTGTCTGGGCTGCGAAAACTTTGCTGATATGTGACTCGGTCGAAATGTCTTTTTTGCCCCCCCCCCTGTATACATAGTCGATAACGTCGCAACTGATCGCGGCTGTGTGAGAGCGGAAAAAGTCCGCTCCCGGCAGTCTTGCTCTACCAATAGCGATCACTTGGTGATAGATCTACAAAAAAAGCAAGTGGTGGTAGTGCCGCGGGATATGTCGTCAATTCCCTTCTGGAACCGACCGGACTGCTTGCGACGTTATCAGCTGTATTTTGAAGGCCTCGTACTCCGACTCCGATACCTCGCCAGTGATGGCTGTCTTTCTGGCCTATCGCCCCTTAATGTGTCCCTTGAAACGTCAAAATTAACAACTCTCACGGGGAGGACTTTACCTAGTTCATTTTGGACGATCTCTTCTGGTTCTTTTCACTCACAATTGAGCTATTGTTAGCATTTGAAACTTCACACTTGATAACGGTTGCGTACGAATTGCAGTCGCCGTATGCTTTCGGCATCTCCACGATGTGAAATGACGAAAACTGGGGTGCATAATCGAGGAACAGCTATGCCATCCCCCAGTAACGGATGAACAGCATTACAATCACTGATCATGAGCATGACTACTTCGATTTCTCCTTTCTTAACGGGCTTTTGTGGACGAACCACCAATCAGATGAGCGGTATGATGTCTAACAGCAGCATGCTGAAGGGAAGTGATACCCGGATGCTGACCCATGGATCCGCCCGCGCTGCCGCACAGCTGGCTAACCATGGCCAGACGCGCTACTTGTCTGCGTCCTCTCTCATCTAGTTGTTCTCTTTTGACTGTTTGTTCGCTGCAAGATTTTGACATCAATGCAAGCGATTAGCCCTGAACGCTACCGGAGTTGTGATACGGCACACGGATATCACTGCCCTCGAGCCCCATGCCCATGTAGTGCAAACGAAGAAAGTGACACCTACCGCAGTTGGTGACCAATCACCTCGCACATGTCAAGCACCACCTCGCAGCTGAGTGTACGTTTCGCTTTTGACAAAATAAGTACACGAAACGTCCTCGTTGTTGCTATTCTCGTGTGCCAATAATAAATTTCGGCGCAGTTTGCCGACGGAGGGGCATTTTGCACTTTCGTTGCTTCACTAGTTCTGGTTTACAAGTCTCACTCTGGTGAAACCTGTGAACTCTTGTGAAGCTGGAGCAAGCTCGTCAAGCCATCATGGTAAAACCTGTCAACTCGAGAAGAGGCTGTCTAGATGGGTCGACACGTCGATGGGAAGTCGTTAAAGTGCAAAATGCCCCCCGTCGCCAAACAGCGCCCTCCATTTCTGTTTATCTTATGACAAGTAATTTTTGTATTTTGTTAGAATCCGCAATGCTCAATCCAGGAAGGGTATAAGTCGTCTTCACCCCAGTCCATTTCAATAAAGTACGAAATACAAGAGAAAAGAATGAGAGTGACGCACCGGCGATGTCCATAAAGGGAAGCGAGTGCCATGGTCAACCGATGGCACTGTCGACTCACTCGTAGAAAACAACGTGGCGTACAAACCGCTTCGTGGGAGCAAGCCATATCAAAAGAATTCGACATTTGAATGACCACCTGAACAGCCACTGAATGAAACAGTTTTCTGATGGTGTGCTTTATTAAAGTCAGAAGTTTAAGTTCAAGGGTAAAGCCTACACAGGTGCAGATAGGTGCGCCTTGCTTTCGGCGTTTCTCCGCAAATCACGGATTAGTGGACTTGAAGTCTAGAGCTCTTCTTAGAAGCGCACTGCACTATCCTCATTAGGGGGTGAAAATCTCCCCTTATCTACAGTCCTCATCATTGCGGACCGGTGGGGCGTGTCAGCCAGTATGAGTGTGCACACTGTTGAAGCCGTTTTTTTGAAACGCGTATGCGACAAAAAGTGGTAGAAAACGAGTAATACGAAGGATATAATACAGTAATGTCACTTGCCCGCTTCAACAACTGGTGCAGAACGACTTTGGCACCGCGCCAAACGCAGCCGCACTGACACGCCCCACCGGTCCGCAATGATGAGGACTGTAACTTTGTCGCAAGTGTTATCGAAAATTTGTTGGAATTGCAATCAAAATGCGATTTGAGGAACACCAAAAACATCCTCTTTCCTATCATTTTCGAAAATTGTAATATATTCCCGGATTTGGATCAGAACTGGAAGAAAATAAAAATTTTTGGACAATTCAGAGCGCAGCCACAAAATCGCTCTAAACCCTTGAGATAAGCGCTGTCCATATCTGAGAGCAGTAAGGGGCGTCGCGGCAATTGCGGCGAGGGGTAGCAACTACTTCGCAGATATCACGATATGAAGTGTTGAAATGTGAAGTACTTAACAAGATTTGTAAAATCCTTACCTTGACCCATGGCAAATTGGACAGCATTTGCTGCTCCTCGTCATCAAACTGTGACTTTGGAGCCGGCTGTGATGTACCGTAACTACTTCCCTGCTGTGAGCTGCCATGGCTTTGCACCTGCATAAAAAATACAGATGAATTGTATTCTAATTGTCTTCAAGACTTCATAGCGAACGACGACGTCGAGTGCCATTTTTCAAAAGGAGTTCACCAGAACAGTTCGAAATTTGTTGTCGAAATTCACTTACACCATGATTTACCGGTTGTTCTTTCCTGATCCCATCGGAAAGGAACACATTTTGGTCTAAATAAACGGGGTTCAATGGAGCAGCGCATCTTCCATGCACAGCCCGTTACCAGTCCTATGAGTAGGACCACTTCCGCAAATGGAAGGTGCTGATAGAACACTTTCATTTGCGAAGTGGTCCTACTCATAGGACCACTATGAGTAGGACCACTTCGCAAATGAAAACTTTCATTGATGGAGTTTATTCCAGTCGGTTCGACTTGTCTTCCCCATCCCTGCACAAATGTACAAGCTCTCAGCGCAGTTCCGCTTGGTAGGGCATTTTCTCGGTTCTCGACGATCGTTGCCGATGTCTCCTTGAGAAACCTGTTAACCTTTACCAAGCCATGTAGTGGCACGAGCTTGATTCAAAGGCACAGAGAATGATAGGTATGAGAGACTAGTCATTGCGAACGCCGTTGGTTGGGGTGCGAAAAAGCGTTTGGCCACACTCCACTCAGCCCTTCCACCAATGACATTGGCAGTAACCGCCCGCCCCCAGCCATCGTGCCAACTGCCTTTGAACTTGAAAAGTGTTTAAACGTCTCAGTGAGGGGGAATGTTCCAATCAGCAGTATTCGGGAGAAAACCAGCGGACAATGCCCCCTCCCCAATAGCCTGAGCCAGGTGGCACCTGAGCTCTTATATCTGAACGCTGAGCTCTTATATCTGAAACGCTTAAGTTTCAGTTAGCTGCCAAAGTGTGCAAAAGGAGGAGTATGGTGCCACCAATGGCTTTCTTGCCTAGAATCGGACTAAGAAGGGAGAAGCTGTGGACCACATAAGTGGAGCGACCTGATAAAAGGAGAAGAAGTGGAGGCGAGGGCCGAATCAATAGAGTTGGAAAACCAATGAAAAAGGGCAAAAAATAGTATAAGAGAGAGAATAAAGAGAATTAAAAATTAGAGTGAGCCGGTTACCCCCTCAATGGACACGTTGAGTGATTGAGTAGGTTAACGAAAATTCCTTGCGATTTGCTGAAAAATTTGAGAGGGCGAGTCTAATTATTTGTAGTTTATTTTCGGTATACCGGCAAGAATGCCGAGCCATGCGGCTTAATAAAGCTTTTCTATCTTGCGAAGTGAAAACAGTAAAAATAATCCAATACAAAAATAAGAATGTGAAACGTTCATTGTGAAGGAACTGCACATACCGGATTTGAAAACTCTGTAGGGGATTGTGCCGCCGGCTCCTCAGACGGCTTCAGCGAGTCCCGAGCGCTGGTTGAGGGTAGAACTGCAATGAGCACGATTTTCTGTTAATCTTACAATGAGTGGAACCGTAGCTGTAGGAGGTGAATGGAAAATCTTTGCATGCAGAGAAGTAGAGGGAACACTATACATCAGCGCGGGGCTAGCACAACGGATGTCGCATGGTAATGAGGTGGATTGAACAGATTCCAAGAGTCGGAGAGTACACTGTGATAGCTGATTGGGTAGACAAGATGGCTTCAAGCACATGCTGCTGGGAGACCACTTAGCAAGCTAAGGGAATTTGGTAGCGCCTCGAGGATCAGGAGTGTGCGGGAGCTACTTTCTACGACGTCTGCTAGGAAAGAATCATTGGCACTATTTACCCTTTACTGCCCCAGTCATCCGAAATCAGGCCAGTTCCTGACCGACTTTTTTCTCCGTGGGCAGAATTTGCTCAAATGTTTGTCTCGTTCCTCGAGGTAAGTTCTATAACACTCCAGACTACGAATATTACATCTCGCAATCAGCCGAAACTTCCTGGGCCGGCCGGGAGGCCCAGCGCCACAGGCGCCAATGATTTGGGGTATTTTGGCGCAGGGGCCCGTGGTGCGGGCGCTAAGAGGTTTCGGGTTGAGCGGATGTGATATTTGTGGTCAGGGGTCGAAACTTACCCCTGGTGGGCAAAATTTCCCAAGCGAATTTGGGGATTTTCGCGTATTTTGGTTCCGGCCGCGTGGCACTGGGGCGCCACGTAGATTTCGAGTCCAAGCGGGTAATGCGATATTCGTGTTCAGCAAGGTCGAGACTACATATGGCGCCCGAAGTTTTCAAAGCAAATGCGCCCACGAGAAAAAGTCTGGTCAAGGAACTGGCCTGATTTCCTATGGCTTGGTGGCAGTAAGAGGGTAAATAGTGCCACACACACGGAATCATTTCTTCACTCTCAAACGAGAAGAGTTTCTAGCCGAGAGGTCAGCTGACCACAGCAAACGCCAGTGCTTGCGCGCCGCATACTCGCTCAGGGAAGGAAAGAGATATGCATGTATGCCATCACCTTCGTGAATAAGAGCACCGGCCAACTGTCTGGCACGTGCACTGAATTGGCAGCACGTAATGGTTATAAGCGTTCCATTATGGAACTGCGAGGATAGCTGCTACGCTGCACTGCCGATGCAGACGGATTTTCTAAGAACGAGAACGGAATGGTCGCTGTAGAAAAAGGTGGGGAAAGCGTCACCTCAGATCCGTTCTTCATGTCGTTCTGGTGATGACGGCAACTTCGACTGCTTACGAGTTCTGAAAAGAATATGCCATAAGACGATAGGAGAACTGGGAAAAGTGAGCAATGCTGTGGCATGAGCGACCTCAGCGAAGAAGCAGTTTGAAAAACGAAAATTTAAAAAGTTTCCATGTTGCGATGTGGTATAAAAGGGCCATCGCTGATTCCGAAGGAGAGAAGCAATGTGCGGGAAAGGTAGCTGAGTAGTGGCACCCAGTCTGAGGCCCTGTATAGTGCTCTTCTTATTCTTCTTTTCAGAGCATCCCCCTATCAGGGCACGCCCTGGCGCTCGGAAAAATTTTTGCAAAATACGAACGATATCCTCGAGGTTCTGTCTCCGGTACGACCTCCACTTCCTCAGACTACCTAACATCTTCCTAAATTCTGCTAATTTTCTCTTACTTTCCAGGGTTGCCCCATAACTCCTTTACTTTCCCTCCCAAAAACTGGAAAGGCAGGGACAGATAGATTGTTTGGGGACGGATTAATCGAGAACCGTAGCGAACTCTCCCCATTTTTAGGGGTTGGCTACGGACGCCGCCCCCCGCTGGCCCTCCTTACTTGTCGAGGGAAAGGGGATGACGAACCCCCTTCTACCATTTGCTTGGATTTTTCACCAACCTCAGCTTTCTTTCCGACTGTTTTCCGAAAATCTGATGAGAATTCTACTAATTTCCCTCCTACTTTACTTTGCCCACTTTTCCCTCGCGGGAGGGGGGGGGGTATAGTGCACATGAAAAAGGAAAAATCATGAAAAGTCAGCAACTCCTCTCCTCGATTTTAGTCGAGTCTGTACGACCCCCACCCCTTTTTTTGGGGGAGGGGGTGGTACGGGTGCGCTCCCCCCCCCTCAGGCTAATAGTAAACGCATGAAACAGGGAAAGTCACCAGAAGTTCTACAATGTCAAATCATTAATATCGGAACCGCGCCGCGCCCCTTTTTTTCAGCCGGTCCGTGAAACGAGAAAATATCAAGCTATCATAAACAATTCTCCCCGCCCAACCGACCCCCCCCTCTCCTGGCGGCAAATTCGACCCGGGAATGCCACAACAAGACTGGGATTTGCCGGCTGATGGGAAGGAATTTCATGTAGATAGCACATGTGAAACGGGAAAAGGCGCGAAAAGTCAGCAACCAAAGAGGCAACTGCGTCCTTCCCCCTCTCTCCAGCGACAAATGCAGCCCCGCCCCTCGCTAAGGAGACGTGAACCTCGTACAACGTGCCGTGTCCCCTTCACCACCGTTATTTTCCGCTTCCCGTTATTTTTCAGTTTCTCCCAGGGGTTTGCAGGATTTCCATGTATAACTCCCATCAGATGACAGGATAATAACATGCACACTTCACCATCGCCCATCCCTTTACCATAGCAATCACAAAATCTGATATCTGGTGGAACATGTCGGTTTCTGAGATTGACTGTCATTTTTTCAAATTAGCCTGAGACTAGCGAAAACCACAAAACGGAGCAATGGGGCGGGGAAGTGAGGGAACACTAGTAAGAACGGTCGTGAAATAAAGTTCGCTCATGTTAGTGTTCCTCCTTGACACTTGGGATTTCGTGCTTTTTACTAATTTGTGAGCTACAGATTTTGAAATCTGAAGAAGGGTCAATAATTTCAAAATTCGTCGGAGAATAGGCTTTGAAAAATTATGTTGAATCAGAGGGTCACCAAACCCTGGGGTAATTGAGGTAGGCAGAGATTTTAAGTCAAGTCACCACATACTAGGACCAGTTCAACACTATTCAAAGACATCTGAGCCATAGAGCAGACGGTAAAGAGGTGGCTTCGACGATGTGACGGCTCTACGGAAGGCGTGAGGTGTGAGTTCAAGTCTTCTTGAGGTTGATTTTTCCCACAACTCAGCATTCTTGTGACAACTTTCGGAGCATAGACTGCGGCGTTACACAGCAGTTATCATAAGTTGCCACAAAATGGCTGGTTGATGAGCAAAAATCTTGAGCCGTCGGCGCGACCTGAGCACCTCCCCCACACGGGTTCGAGTCCAACCTGATTTCAAAGCGTGTGACCATAATTGAGCACATTTGTGGTGAATTTCGAGCGCGAACAGCGGCGTTGAACAGTAATAATCATAGTGAAATTAGTTCAAAAGTAGTTGTCGGAGTAAAGTTATTTATGCTCACCTCAGAGACCTTCTCTTATGACTGGATTCGAGTGATGGTTGTTGTCCCAAAGGAGAACCTCGTTTGAGCAGTCGCTGTCGACCAGCAGCTATTCGACGACCTACGAAGATGCATTATCAATACTGATGGCTACTGAATCAAACTCATTTTGGATGGTTCTGTAGAAGTTTCTATAAACTATCCGTTATTAAAGACTCTGAAAATATGGAAGACATGGGAATCTTCTAGAACGTCTAACATGACATTGAAATCACAAAAAAGCAGAGCGACGCTTTGATGGTGGGTGTGAAGTGCACTGATCTATGCTTACTGCAGGCCCCATCTGAGTCTTGAAGATTTTCTGTCATTTTTCTCTCTGAAGCTACGTAGAGGAGGTTGTGGAATGGAGATTGGGACAAAAAATACTTGTGGTCCATAACACGACAACTGGAGAGGGCGTGTCAATGGCTTGCTTGTGAGCATGAAAGCTACTCCTTATCTGTGAACAGCTGTCAGTACAGGTCAAGATGTCAGGTATGCGCTAAAGTTTCCATTTCACTTCAGCTCTCTTCTATAGAGACATATAGTCTTTTCGCTGCAGACGCTCAGGACGTACCAAGGGATGTGGGAAATAATGATGGTTCGTCTGGGATGAGAGACGAAAAGGAACATCTGTGTTTCGGAGTTCTTTCTTTTTTTAATCTATTGTGTTTTTTCGGATTGGCCCAAAGTCAACTCATTCTTATCCAGTCTTTGCCGCCAGCTCGTTAGAACTACTTGTGAAGAATGCCTCATGCTAAACTCAGCCATCTCATCCTCCCTGGCACGCCCCACCTTCTGCAACGAGAACGACTGTATTTTACATCTCTGCTCAAATCTGCAACAGTCCACCGCCAACGCGCTCACATTTGAGTGGCTGGACAAGCCATTTAAACAGCATGGCGCCATTGTGTGAGTTGTGCTCATCGAGATGTGGCATAAAGGTGATGAATTTTCGAGGGCCGCTTTGCTCCCGTATATCGAGCTCTCATGGTCAGGAGTTGAATTTTTGTTGTTGAAGCACCCAAGCAAACAATGAAGTCGGAATCGTGTTCTGCTGATTAGGATTGTGAATAGGTCCCCCTTGACAATGAGGACTTCGAAGTAGTTTATCGAGCTATAGAGCTATGCATAAGCATAGAGGACCAGCACCTACAGCCGCGGAAAAAAAACCCTGGAGCAAGCCCAAGTCTCACGCTTTTGGATTTTTTTACCTACAATTTTTCAACGGGACAGAATTCTGAAGATCACTGCGACGGGGCACGCCGCTGCCACTTTGACGTTGGATCCGTCCTCGAAGTTTCTAATGTTTTGGGAAAAACATTGGGTCCTTGAGGGTTGTAAAAGAAAACTAGAAGAAGAAGGAAGCGAACAGTCAGACAGGTGTGACCCTTCTCCCGATGGGCCAGGAGGGACTAACAAGGGAAGTTCGCAAAGTGATCATGGAACCTTTGAATGGAGATCTGGGTCTGTCCGAGTAGGCGTAAATGTTTTCACAATTTAGAATCGAATTGCTACCTTGCAACTCACGCGGGTTTGAGCAGTGCCTCACCCCCCAAAGTTGCTTTGAGACTGCGTAGCGGGGCGCCTGTAGCATGGAAGCTTGTCGCGCTTCTCATGCTGAAACGGATCGTGATATCGTATCAGGAGGTTAAAAACTACGCCTGAGAGAGGTTTCAGCCGAATAAAGACTATGATCAAAACTTTGAAAATTTTTACCGAAGGGGTAGTATTCAAATAGCTTCTCATTGCGTAACCACTGATCTCTTTCATAGCAATTTTATGCCATCAGAACAAAGCGGTCAGAAAATGGAAGGACGGTGGGGCATAGCGCTTGCAGTCGAATTATGAAGTGTGTTTACACAGTTTGAAGTGGAATTAACGACACTATCGAAACTACCTGTGCAGGCAAAGGCTGTGAATGTGCTTTAGTTGCACTGCAACTATCTCTGTATAGCGCCTGTCATGTAAAGTTCTTGAACTGCGCTCACCTATACAGCGCTACTTCGAGAAATTATCAAAAAATCGGGATAAGGGCTGACATAGGTGATGCAAAAATGTGGGCATTAGTGGAGACCGAAAGCAGTTGCTACCGTTTCCTAGCGAGAGACTCCACTGTGCTACACTCATTCTTATGGCTCTAGCAAGCAGAACTTCATGTGCCATGAGTGTAATGCTTGGGCATCACATCATTGTAAACTTTATGAGCTTGCCTGCGAATAACTTGCGAAATGCAGGTAGCAGTTTTGGTTTTCATGTTTGTAAATAGTATTCCAGACCCTATCGGTCTAACTATGTCTCTATTCAAAGTTCCATGGTAAGATGGCAGACCTCCCCGGTAAGACATGACAGCCAACCATGTCCCCGAACAGCGCTCCAGCTGTGAGCGTGGGCGAAACAGTACATAGGTAGAAGCATTACTGCAGGAAGCTCGAAGATGAGAGCTTCCATTTTTATGAATCAATTTTCAGGATGCTGCACACATTTCACTTCAAATTAGAATCGTGGTGGCTTCTGAATATGAATTGACCCATGCAATGCATTGCGGAGGGGGAAGGGCTGCCCATGTAAGAGTCGACGTTTTTTATCTTTTTAGACGAATCTAATACTGAATGGCTTTCACCGCAGGCATGAAAAGCTTGGCTCGAGCGGGAGAAGATCCGGAATTTGAAAGCCAGACCACGCTTGTTGTGGTAAGCAGCGGCACTTGCCACTACATTATAGTGGAGTTCGCTGCGGACGGTTGGGCGTGTCAGTGCGGCTGCGTTTGGCGCGGTGCCAAACTCGTTCTCCCAGTTGTTGAAGCGGGCAAGTGACAATACTGTATCATATCCTTCGTATTACTCGTTTTCTACCACTTTTTGTCGCATGCGCGTCAACAAGAAGGCAGAGAACGGCTTTGATGGGGTGACACACTCATACTGGCTGACACGCCCAACCGTCCGCAGCGAAGTAGACCTCCGCTTGATCAAAATGTTAGTATTATCGTGTTTTAACATTATATTCATACCTTGTGACCCTAATACTGGTGTTTTGGTATTCAAGAAGAGAGAACAGATTGTCTTAGACTGATGAAATTGCTTGCAAAATTTACTTGCACAGAACTTATTTCGAGGCTATAGCTGGCAACATACAGAGTGGAAGAGTCGGTTGCGCATCATAAAGGTCATTTAGAAGCTGTCTGACAATAAGCATATACTTATTAGTATTGGAGCAGTAAGTAGAAGCGAAGTAAGACTCACGACTGAGTCGTCAAACGAAGTAATTAGCCATCAAAGTCCATCCCCGAAAGGACCTTCGCTTTTCCTTTGTTAGCAAAATTCGGAAATGAGTTTTGTAGTGAAAACGCCGCCGTGAAGAGAAAGAGGGGAGGTTAGGTGTACGTTCGTAACATGGGGCAACATCTTAAATCAACTAAAGGTAATGCGCATACCGAAAAAATAAAGCTAACTGTATGTAGTGACGCAAACCAAACCAAAATAATGACCTACAGCATATAAGTAGTCGATTGGGTTGTGAGCAATGAGTCAAGTGAACCAGAATGCCCCGTGCGTGTGTCGAACTGACGAACGTCGAACAGCGGCACACTCAATGAACGAGGAGGGACGAACCCGGTTAAGAAGGCGCTAACGACGGCAATCGACGTGCGTTTGTGGGAAAGTAAAGCATGCTTAGGACGATAAACAATTCTACGCAGAACTGTGTAAGATAGCTGCTCATAGCCGTACATGCTTCAATAAAGAACAGAGCGTTAATAGCATAATGACAGACACGAAGCTATTCATGATAGAAGTCAGAAGCTGTTGAGTCGGATTGCTGAAGCCTAATATAATAGAAACGTATAACAAAAACTCTAATATTGTGATTTCCGGGAGGCCGACACGGGACCGTCAGGAAGATCACTCACATTAGTTTGTGTTAAAAAAATGCCTCAATTTGTTCACACTTGTTTTCAAGGTCGGTCTGAGCTGTCGCGAGAGAAAAATCTACCTCAGTCGCTAAGGTTATTTTCAGGATGCAGGATCTGTCGGAGGAAAAGGCTGAAGACAAAGTACATGATTACCTAATAGGTTAGATTCATTTCTACATATTAAAATAGTTCAGCACAAAATCTTAGGTAACAGGTCGTCTCACTTTCGCTCGATAAGCATGCGTTCATATTCCTCGGCAGCGTTTAAAAGCGCCTCCCAGCGTCCACTAGCGTTCCGAGCGTCCGGCAGCGTCAGCGACTAGGAAAGTATAGATATCAATCTAGCATCTGCCACTGTCTACAAGCATCCACCAGCGTTCACCAGCGACCGGGATCGTAGTACGAAGAGATTAGCGAGTTAGAAAGGACGCACAGCGCCGCCACTAGGTTGAGTACGATAGGTTCTAGCGCGGATGTTGCATACGTCACCCAGTTCGCAACACTTAACTCGGCGCTAGCGGGAACTGCTTAACTAGCTGCTAGTGGGAAGTAGAGCTCACCACCCATTTTGTAGTTTTGCAGTGCAACCGTCTAAGTGGAGCTAGGAAAGAAACACAGCGCGCTTAAAACGGTGGAGTGAGCTACCGCGGAACTTTTTTGGGTCGAGACCGCCCCCCCCCTCCCTCCTTCCAGCGGGCAAATACGACCCTGCTGAGGATTCCCCAATGAACGACGTGTGCTCTTGACATTTACGAGTCTGTAATTCAAACCCAGTGGTCGCCGTGGTGTACCCATTCGGTCGATTTGCTCGATACTTTATAGGTTCCCAGTATGAAGAGATCACAATCATTCCTGATCAGGGTTGTACAAGAGAATCTAGCCTGTTTAGGACGGATAGGCAGCAGGCACAACCAAGATTAAGAGATTAGGCAAGTCTTTCCAGTGATGTGTAAATCATCGTAGTCATCATGTGGAATTGACGTCAGTCCCACTCTCAAATATGTTTAACTATCCCTTGAAAGCGCTTACGAAGAGATTCTCCCCAGCTTGGCATTTCCTCGTAATCCCCTTAACATAAAAATGCCTGTAAAAAGCAAACCCTGACGCAATGACAATGCGATACGGTACCCCTAATCACCTCAGACTGTTTTGAGATATTTTCTTAGCCAGTCGTGACGACAGCAAGTGGGCAAGTGGTCAGAGTGACCTGCCGTTCCACGGTGGTTAGTCATCCTTCCCGCTCAAAACGTCGCAAGCGTGACTGGCTTCCCTAACAGCTGTTATTCGACTTAACTATTATTTTGAGGCCTGCTATAGAAATAGCTTCTCTTGAAACAGCGAATGTGGAAGCGTAGTGGAACTCCGCGGCAATACCTTAATTCACACACTAATCTTGATTCAAAGATCTTTTTCACCTCCCAATTCCCTCCACTTTCGTTAGATTAATGTTTTAGTGTGCAATTTCCACACTATGTTGAATGGTGAGATCTTGAGCCTTCAGAAATGAGGGTTAAGGTCAAATTCGGAAGGCTCAAAAATAGCAATTAACGCAAAAATGCGCGATATTTCATGCATTAGTGCTAGCCTTGGGAAAGTCCGTTCCATCCAGAGCCACTGTTTCGTAATAAACACTGCTCAACCTTTGTACCATGTCAAATCTGAACTGATCAACGTCCAGTCAATTCTTTTATAACGCATATACTCACAAAAATCAAAAGAAGTGGGAGAGCCCTTTACTTGCATTTCATAGAGTGGAATAGCGGCGAAGCGCACCAAAATAGAACGAAAAAAAAAATCGCAAAATAAGAATTAGCCCAGAAGAGCGCTTTTGAGCATGAGCAAGGAATTCCAATAGACAAAAACACTAGCGATGCGGGTGGGTTCGCAATCTCAAAGAGGTCCCAGTATCCTTGATACACCAGTAGTCGAGATTAAAGGCAATTCCCGCGACCGCACTTCATAGGTAATACAGTTCAAAAATAGAATTGCCCTGTGGTTGTTGACTTAATGAAGGGAAGGAACCACGAAAAAGCGCCCGCAATAAGACCCTCTTTATTTCAATTGATCATGATCACCGGACGAGCGTAAGGTGGTCAAGATCGATTGTGGATGGCAAAGGCGGCGAGACACTGATAAGAGACGAGAGAGGCCAGAAAACGACGAGCGAGAGAGCACAATGGCAATGTCACAACGACACGATCACCGGAGGCCGGCATGGGCCTATCGGGCGCCAATGGGCCTAAAAGCTGAGCGCGCCGCGTTTTGCTTGCTGTTTTTCAACTTTTGTAAGCAGCATAGCCTCTGACGTTGCTTGCTTGACCGTCGGGCACGGTTATGAGAACCTAGCCTTAGTTTATCGCGGAACGTGCCTTTAACCCACATCTCTTCCCCCCCCCCCCTGATGTAGAGAATATGCATGGAGAAGTTTTTCGAGTAGGGATCCCTATAATTCGTTTCAGAAGAACTTCTAGCAGATTCTGTAGACAGAAGTAAAATCATCGTCTTTAGTCGCTGATTTGTCTATATCTCATTTACAATGGTCAGCATGACGTTGTTGTTAGTCATCTCTTCCGTTCGAAATGCTGTGAGCGTGACTGGCCATCCTAACAGCTGTTATTTCGCTTGCTATACTATTTTAATGACGTTATGATTATTCCTCCTCAAGTTACTGGCACAGAATTAATGGCGTTTTTCTCTCATTCGAAAAATCAGAAGATGAATAGTTTTCTCCTTGACTTTCACACATTTGCAGATGAAGCTATACACTTCTCAAGGAGGAATGGGACTTCTCAAGGAGGATGGGAGTTTAAAGGGAACCACGTGCATTACGCAGAATCCCAATCTCTCAAATGGCAGCTGCAAAATTGCACAAAAATCTGATGACAGTGAAGAGAGAATAAGATCGTATGGACCTCCCCTTCCGGAGCGGGCTTGTACCGAGCGGGCGATTTTCCAATGATGCCTAATCCTGATCCTGGGTATTCTATCCTTCCAAAATAACCAGTGAAACCTCTTCCAAAAGTCTATTGGCTGTGATCAAGGAAGTTGCGAAGCATTAACTTTTCATGACTTCGGCTTCGCCAGCTTGAGCAATCCATCAAATGGCCGAAAAGCATATGATAAATAGAAAAACTGTAAGAGAAGTCTATTTCCGTCTGTTCGCTCTCGTGATGAATTCTATTCAAGCTCCTTGAAAAGAGTGCTTTACTTGACTATGCTTCTCACCGGTGATCGGACTGGTATAGAATAAGTTGGTTCTGGGCAGCAGCTCTTAACTGAGAGCTGATGTTCCTGGTCATTTTCGCAGCGAATAACCACGGATATTGATATTCCGTTAGAAAAAGTCGGAAATCGATTTTCCAAATGACTTCCTCAGAAATCCTCTAGCAGATGTTTGACGTTCAGGCGATGTGGGAGTGTTTTCCGCTTTCCATGACAATGTCATCATCAAAAAACCCCCTCAGCACTCCACGCACCAGCTGTTCGATTTGAACGAGTGCAGCATCGAAAATATTGAGTCATTCTGTGCACAATTCCACCGAGCACATATCTCTACCACCTTGATCGGTTCCTTAGCGTTTCTCCCCTTTCATATCGCATCCTGATTATTGCATTAATTCCTTTCAGGTCTTTCCAGGAAGTAGTGACTTCCATAAAGTACCAAACGCAATGGGCGAGAACCCCACAGTTCCTTGGGGTAACCCCAAGGGTCTGCTGAAACGGACCGGCGGCGCTTTCGCCTTAGCAAACACTCGCTATTATGACAGTCATCCAACAGATCCTGAAAACGATACCGACATCGATCTGTGCATTCAGCGACTACTCGACAATGATCCCACGCTCAAGGAGATTAACATGAACAATATGAAGGTGAGCAGAAGTAGACAAATTTTGCTACCAGACATCCAATCAGAGTACAGCCTCGTTGTGTGAACCACATATGTAGGGGGTCGTACGTTTCCGCTGGGGATAGGGGGGGTCGTATTTCGGTGGTTGTTGGGAGAGGGGGGTCGTATGTGGCCTCGAGAGAAATTTGCCGCGTTCGGAAAAATTTTCCCTGGCTGTTTATTCCGGGTTGTTGATTTTTCGTGATTTTTTTCTGTTTCATGTGCACTATTTACTCCATCCCCGCTCGACAGCAAAATTTTTGGAAAAGTGGAGAAATTTTCGGGAACTTCCGGGAGAAAATGGTAGAAAGTTGGGAAAATCTGAGAAATTTTCTCGCCTCACATCGGCTACGAATCCCCCCTCTTTCATGACGGAAAACTTTCTGGGTGATTTTCGGGTGAAAAACTAGAGGGCAAAAAACCTAGAAGGGTAGGTTGTTGGGAAGGTGGGCGGGTTGTACGCGAGACAATCCCTCGAGCGGTAGGGGGGGGGGGTGTCGAGCCCTCTGCCACATTTCACACATCACAATGCTGTACCTGCAATCGATATCTAAGTAAGGGGTTCGTCGTAACAAAAGGGGCTGCCACTACCTCACGCAATTCCCAGCTTTAAAGGAATACATATCCGCATTTTTTTCTATATGTTGTCGTTCACACATGAGAAGCTCATGTTTCCAATCTCAGGAATTAAGACAAGAGTTCATCTACGTAGTGTTGAAGAAACTCAGAACAGTTTCATTTCAGCGCACCCCAATTCCACAACTTCGACGGCTATTGGAGGCATTAGCTTATAACGAACATTGTGAACGATTATCGTTAGCCAATATGGGCCTTTACGACAATGATCTCGCAGTGAGTACTATTTACGGTTCGATTTATTTTCCATAGTATTTTGGGAGCTCATTTTTGGCCATAACCTTATAGTCACCGCTATCTATCGCCCCATCCTTGGCTCTCAACTCTTTTCAATTTTGTCTTCATCCCTTTCAATTTTATAGCTTTGTGCAAATTTCGCGAGCGAAAATCGACCCGATTCCGTTCCAGGTTATTGCTTAACTGTTTGGGGAATTTTTGACTAATTCGCGTCTTGTTGGCCTCAGAGAATGAGATTCCCTGTTCACAGGTCCCTCCACTTCATTGCTTCCACTTTATAAGATTTTGCTACTAATCCTTGTTAAGTCTCCCTCAGATCCTTACTGGCATCTCAATCCATGCAAAAACATGTATTTCTTTCACTTCTGCCTTCTGTCCGATGAGCAACCAAAATACCATTTAACTTATTACCGATGAGGTCCAAGAACCCTTACTAGCAATACACTCGTATGTTCGGCGTGAGCTCATGCTCCGCACGAACGAAAGCTTCCTGGCGATTAACTGGATTATTCGGAGGTTCCTTGCAACGATGCTAGAAAACGGCTCTAGGTAAAAATAAGTCTGTGGAGAGCTGCAGGAACTTCGAACCGTCTTCATGCCTGCCCAAGCACGATAATCCTCCTGGAGAAACCTAGCGGGGGAGGGGTTGGTCGTAAATTTGGCTAAAAGAAAATTTCTTTTGATGTGATTGCTTGTTTCACGCTATAAGGGAGGGTCCGTATTCGCGTTTGCCCCTCACCTTTACCCTATTTGTGGCGTCATATTCTATACGAACTTAGTAGTTTTATAAGGTGGATACTGAAAACCAGTAGCTTGAAAGCTGAAACCCTCCTTGCTGCACCTGCCCCTCGGCCCAAGCTCGAGCAGGCAAATTCGTCGCGAGAAACTAGAAACAATTACGCAGAACAGTAAGGAAAAAATGGAGACAATGTAGGCAAGTTGGCGGCAACTAAAAGGAAGGGGGGAAGTTGTATCCAGGATGGAAGGGGGCAAACCAGCAGGAGGGAACCCAGGAGTCGTATTCTCTGAAAATTTTACTTACAAGCGCAGGGACGTGCCCTGTTCCCAAAGAAAGCAGGCAAAGAGGTCGTAAGGTGCGATGAAGACACATTTAACGATCTTTGTTTGTTAGTTTAGAGGTAAAGAGAACAGTGAATCCTTCTGTTCTTGGCTTTTTCCTATTCCTCCTCTCGTCTTCTTCCTGCTCCTCCTCGTAAAAACAATGGAAGCTACCATTTTCCGGCTCACTCACGCTCCAGCTCCGTTTGAATCATCGATAGCTGATCGATCCCTCTGAACGAAAGCCATCTGCTCAGTACATGCTTGTCAATGTGCTCAGTACACATCTATGTGCCACATGACGTATGGGATGAGTAAGTCCAAGCAACAATCGGCACAGGGGGAGCAGTCTTATAGGACAGCGGTGCAGTTGTCCGAATCTGTTGATTATTGCACACGCATTGTCATGGCCGTGCAACATTATCAATAACAGCCTAAACAAGAAAGTGCTCGGCAGCCGCCCTTACTACGATCCAGTTCGCTATCTTCAGCAAGTTCTGGTAGCAGTTAGCAGACACTCCAATAAATAGAGGGGCTGAGGAACATGGGGACGGAACACTCTCTAGAGCCAGATAGTCAGCTCGAAACTTCTTCCTGGTTCTGTCAGCTGCGTTGAAGTTCTTGCCTTTTTCCGTTGCTCTATGCTAGGGCACAGTGTCGGCAGAGGCGTTGTTCTTATGGTTCAAACATTTCCAGGTTCTCATGCCAGTGCTCGAAATTAATAGGGGTTTGAAGAAACTCAATATCGAAACAAATTACTTGAGCGGCGACTTCTTCATCAAGTTCTTCCAAGCGGCTCTCACCAAATGAAACATTAGAGGAGGTTAGAGCAGTCAATCAGGTATGACATTTTACAAAGAGAATAAAGCCCGGCGCTCCTAAGCATTTCATGAGTGACTTCGAATACTTCAACGAGGCCCAATTTTTCAGGGAACGTCGTTCAAAAACCTCGAGGAAAAAGAGATTGTTGATGCCATCGTCGCCAACACCGGCTTAACCAAGGCACGATTAGATGTCTTTCCATCCATGTCAAACTTCCTTTAAATTGTCTTTCAGATTACCGCATAACACAACAAGTATGTTTGCAGGTATCGATCAACCTCCGACTTCAAGAAGATCGACAAGCAGTTGAAAAAGCCATGATGAGGAATGGTGATATGAGTAAGTTCTAGAAATTCATCTCATTTGGGCATCAGTCAAGGAAAGGAAATTGCTCAGAGCGACAGAGACGACGTCTAGAAGCGCTGGAGAAAAACGCGAAAGCGAATTTGCGAAGCTGACGCCAAGGAATTTGCGGAACGCTCAACAATTCAAAGCTCACGTTCGATCGTTATCCGTTCATCATTATTTACTTCTTACGCTGTTACTCTTACAGGAACTAATATTTAGTTTCCCTTTGTGCATACCTTTGATTTCTTTTCTTGTCGTTTACGTTACTCTTCGCTCCTTTCTAGTCAAAAACAAGTTTGTGATGATGTTTTCATACTCCCTCATGGCAGTACTCACATCATAGCTGTCCTCCTTTCCCTCCCCTGTTTATGTATTAAGATCCATGACGTTTGTGGTCTTTACTTTTTGCTATTGTTGTACTGAATTTGGTCAATGTTTCGCAACGGGCTCAACAATAATCATAATAAAAATGAAAATTGGCATTTTCAGTCGAAACTTAGGAAACCCCGTTAAGCGAAAGAGTCAGGGGAGCCGCTATTTGTTTCCCTCGCACTATTGTATCCTGACGGGATGGACAGTGGCAAGATTGGAAGCGTTTTCTTTCCGTCTCTACCATCATCATCTCTATCATGTGCATAGAACAGTTGGCTTTGGACGTTCTACCGTAACGAGAAAGATCAAGAAGGGAGGTCTCATTCCTGGCCCTCTGCCAAATAAGTTCGAAGAGTCTGCCGTGTTCCACTAATAATTTGTGCTGAAAAAGACCCAGTGTATGTATAGTGCTGTTGATCTTGCAGACAAATTCTTGGCTCTAGACCGGTTAAAAACAAAGCAAAACTCAGAGCATAACCGAGAGTAACGAAGAAAGAGAGAGAGTACATAGCGAATACAGAGAATGGAGAGACTTCTTCGCATCGAGAGGAACTAGACGGGGAAGAGAGAGGAAAACAGTTCCGTGCCAAGCATCCGCTGAAAAATCCTAAACGGAAGTCGGATTTGGTTCGCTGGAAAAAGGGATCATATTAGGAGAAGTCAATGGTAGTCAAAGCTGTGAGAACGTGACTGTGGGGATAGGGGTAAAAGCGACACTAGTCAAGCGGTATAGTAGGGAACCCAACCTAGTGCGAAAAATAGAATTTTAATAGAAGTAGGAAGCGTCAATCTCGCGGTTTCCAACGGTTTTTATATTTCCTTTGAAACTTATGTGTGAATGAGGTTATTTCCTTCTGAATAGCAACAATCTGCAAGTGATATTTTCCTCGATGCCGAAAAAAAACTCAATTACGGTTTTTTTAACGAACTTTCAGGAAAGATTCTGTAGTATTCAGAAAAAGGAAATAATCTACATATCCCCACTATTTTTATTGTTTTGCTCTCGGTCTAGTACTTACCGAATTTATGGTCCTTGAAAGGTTGAAAAGTCGCGTGCTCAGAAAATTCTCATGGAAAGCCGTGAGAATAAAGAGCCGTTTTTGCGACAGGTCAGCACTGTCGGATGGAAGCCGCCGAGGGAACAAATAGCGCCTGCTTTTGCAAAATGTTATTGCTGACAAAACGTACAGCATTTCGGAATGCTCTGAGGGAAGAGCCGGTGAAATAACGCGCTTCAGCGCCAACACGCGACGCAGCTGTAGCCAACCCAACTACACTACACCCATTAAGAGCATGGACTATTATTTCATCCTTTCTTCGTTTAGTAAAAACAAAAGAAAATGGGTCGACACCCTTTTCTAAAGGGGACCGTACGTGCGGGAAAATCTCCTTCAACGTGATGCTTGACGCCAAATGTTGAAAATAGAAGAACACAGGTTAGTGTCACAGAAAAAAATGCCCTAACATGAATCTTTGTCCTAAACAAGGTTAAGGGATTGTCGCGGGGAAGTGCGAGCAGTACAGATACAATTCGAAAAAAAGGGATATTAGCTACGAGTCTGGTAGAAAAGGGAGCTGTCAAAGGAGAAAGGTTTTGGGAAAGGAGAAAGCTGTAAATCACTCCTTCATTGTTCTCCATAACGACCTATGGAACACGGTGGAATCCGCCAACTGTGGTTTTCCACAGCTGACGAATTCCACCGCTCCATA
>MU913139.1:0-27682 GCA_036418165.1 Cooperia oncophora
CTGGCCTGTTCAAGGCGTCTCACAGATTTGGGTTTTGCCGACGACATTGCGTTGATTGCTGAGGATAATGATAAACTTCAAGACAGCACCACGAGACTCAGTAAGGAAGCAAGCATGGTTGGCTTGCGAATAAGTGCTGAGAAGTCGAAGGTCATGCACGTAGGAATGAACGGGCAGGTGGATGTAAACGTTGACACTGCGTCGCTAGAGAATGTCGACACGTTCACTTATAGCGTAGGTCACGCACACTGGTGATGCTGAAGCGGATGTCCGGGCTCGACTTGCAAAAGCTGCTGCTGTGTTCAGGCGACTGCTGCCGATATGGAAAATGTCCTCAATATCGCGTAGCATTAAAATGAAACTTTACTCGTCCATCGTTATTCCCACAGCACTCTATGCAAGCGAAACATGGAAGTGTCTGCCAAAGCTCGCCAAAAAATGAACGCCTTCCACCAGCGATGTCTTCGGCGAATCATGAAGATACGATACATGGACCGGGTCACGAATGAAGAAGTTCTACGACGGTGCGGTATGAGCAGCCTTCACGTGATTGTGGCACGGCGTAGGCTTCGACTGGCTGGCCACATATTGCGCATGCCACAACATCGAATCCCAAGAGTGGCCATGTTCTGGATTCCTCCAGGAGCCAAGCGAGCACGAGGCCGTCCCAGAAACACGTGGAGACGTACATTCGAAAATGACTTGCGAATCATGAATGCTTCTAGGGACCAGGCCGAGGAAATCGCGCAAGACCGACAACAGTGGAAAGAATTCGTCGCCCGATGTGCTCAACAGCACGGGAGGAACTAAGTCTAAGTATGTAAGTCCAAAGACGTGTACTGTGGTGTACATTATACTGCAAATGTCCGGACTGAGGTGTTGACCTTCCCTGGTGAGTGAAGGAGATGGAAGAATCGTGCTGGAAGGCTGGCATTACGCGTATGGATTCCTTTCGCAGTGATGACATACGAAAGAAACTCGGTGTAACTTTTGTAGTCGAGAACATGCGCGAAGCTCGCTTTCGATTGTAGTCATGTGATGCGCGCCAATTCTTACACCATCCGTAAGACTGGACTCGAGCTGGGGTGCTAGAAAGTGTTTTAAAGGATTATCAAGCAGCACTGGCTGAACATGCGTGCGGACTTGAAGATAGTTGGCACCCATTCCGAACAAGCATACAATCGAGAAAGGTTGTGAGACAGAGGAAAAAAAACACGCATTCCGTTGAACACATACATAGAGTTATCAGCGAACTTCACCCATACCGGCTTTCGCCTTGCTGCTGAGGATCTTCTCCCCGCGGCGTTTTTGTCACGACAGCTCCATCTGTTTCGTTCTGAGACATCCAAGAAACTGGTAACAACTTCTACCCCTCCAGTTGACTTGTCTCTTCAACCCCTCCCTGGTCGAATTAGTTCATAGGGGGTTCCTCGCCATATAAGCTCAAGTGGAAGCCTTCGATGGAGAGCCAGAGCGCCGACAACTCCTCTTGCTGGCCTATACCTACAGACCAACTCGCGCGCAAAAAGGCGGGCAACAAAATTTTTTCGGCAATGACGACCAAGAATTCAATGCTTAGCTTCGGAAGTTCAAAGGTGTCACAAAGGATAAATGATAAGGTCTTCGCCGAATGCATCCTTTGTGGATGCGGGCACGCATTCCTAGCTTCGCATTCAGGAATTGTAGTAACTTATTGAATGCGATGTGGCCTATACAATTACTTGCGGGGGCCAGCCGATGTACAAGTCAGTGTTATTATCCTCCCAGACGAATCTGGTACCAATTTACCGTCCCCGGAGGGTAGAAGGCTTGGTTGGCCTGGGCGGGTGTCGACCTGGGATTCGAACCCAGGACCGCGCGAGTGGTAAGCGCGCCACTTGTCACTGCACCTCCGCGCACAAGGCGTCAACTACGTACAAAAATCCTGCATTACCCTCTATCAATATTTTGGTCGTTTTCTCAGAATGAGGAGCACAAGCCATTATCATGAGTGGCACGGCGTAGGCTTCGACTGGCTGGCCACATATTGCGCATGCCACAACATCGAATCCCAAGAGTGACCATGTTTTGGGTTCCTCCAGGAGCCAAGCGAGCACGAGGCCGTCTAGAAACACGTGGAGACGTACATTCAAAAATGACTTGCGAATCATGAATGCTTCTAGGGACCAGGCCGAGGAAATCGCGCAAGACCGACAGCAGTGAAAAGAATTCGTCGCCCGATGTGCTCAGTAGCACGGGAGGCTAGGTACTAAGCAAGTAAGTAAGTAAGTAAGTACTTCTCCCTACAAACAGCTTCGATAATTTATGAGTGATCGTGAGCTCTGTGAGTCCACGAGGTGTCCATGTCTGATGAGGCCAAAACAATGTGAACAAGCAAAGTACTGGTTCTGAAACGTGAATCCGTAAGAAAGGAGCATTTAGGGAGCATCGCATGGGCGAAGACCCAGAACCGCATCATTGTTTCTCCTCTACTTCACCGAGTCAGAATAAAAGGCGCACGGGTAATGTGGGCACCGGTTCTCTGCTCCGCCCATTCGATTATCGTGTAATGTAGCTTCCAGATGCTGCTGTAGGGAAACGGGAAAAGAAAAGTTGTTTCTGCGAAGTCAATTTCTAATTTCTTTAATACTTGTGAAATTAAAAAAGGGAGGACAGTGAAAAATTATCTCGTAAGAGCATTGCTGCAGAAAAAAAGCAGAAGAAAAAAAACGGGTTGCAGGAGTAGTTAGGCGAGACAGGATGGGAACAAGTATCATACTCAAATTTTTCAACCTAGCAGGTTAACTCGGCCTCATAATTTCCCAAAAAATCGGGCAAAGGCGATTCAGTAGCCAACAAAAATGAAAGTCTCTCGCCAACTTCTCACATTATTGATCGCAGTATCCTCACCTGGCGCTTTCGTTTTTGCCCCTGTACCCCCTCAGATCATTCAAGGCCAACGCCAAGTCTATAAGGAACAATTCGAACGAGTGAACGAACAGTCTTAACATAGGTAAACGATAATGGGGGTGATACCGAAAACAGTAAAGTTTTCAAGTTTGTAGTTACATGAGCGACAGATAGGCGCCGGTGAGATCGTCAAGGCAGTTTTGTTTACTGCCCACCCGCTCAGTCGATGCGAACTTGACTACGGCGTAGTCAAACGGCCAAAGACTGCTGGCGATCGTCCCCATAACAGCCGGCTGAAGCGCCCTCCCTGGTAGCAGGAAGTGCATCCCTAAGCTCTTGGGAGCACCTTATGCAGAGGAACTTCCTTTTCTATAACTTTGTCGATTTTAGCGTACAGCCAGCTTATCACTTGAGTGATAAACCTCGTGCTGCCAACCATGATGCTAAGGTTTACTAAGTGATAAGCTCTGTTTGGTGCGTGCAGAACTCTACGGACCGTGAGAACTCAGGCACCTGCTGTCCCTGTTAACTAGCCCTGCAAGAGGAATGGAATCTGACGCTGATGCTTTGCTCCGTCTGGATAGCCATGCATCTCACTTCCATAATTGTAGCAGCTCATGGGTGTCTATTAGGCTCATACAACAGCTTAAGAGAGCCCGCTGAAGTTCAAGCACAGCCGTCACCAATGCATTATGTTAGGCGTTCCCGCACACGCGCGTTTTGACGCGGCGCGAGCTACTTGCCACTATGCCGTTCACGGAAATAGGTTGGCAGGACACCAGCTCGTTTTTTAGCCGGCGACAAAACTGTCGTATCATACATATCAGTCGCTTTCCACTTGTCGCTTACCCGTTTCAACAAGTGATGGAGAGAGGGAGCTATTCGGCGTCACGGAAGGGGGGGGGGGGAGAGGAAGGAGGGGGCTTTGCCCTTCCTCTAATTCCTTTTGTCGGTTCATGTTAACTCAACCTGTTATTCCTTCTGAAGCCGTGAAATGGTGTACATGGCCCCCTTGGTTACACGAATTCACAGGTCCCACAGAATGGCCTGTTCAAACTTCGCTGAGTACCAGCTAGCGCCCCCTCCAAGCCGAACTGCGCTAAACGCTGCCTAGTCACTGAAGCCTTTCATGACCTCGAGGAACTGCCTAACTCTCGAGGGCTAGTTTACGCGAAGGTATAAATATAATTCCGTCAACTGGATTTTCATACTTTAACTTGACAACTTGAGACTTAATGAATATTGGGCGCAGTTTGTCGACGGGGGGCATTCTGCTTTCCATAGATGTGCCGACCCATCTAGGTAGCCTTTTCTCGAGTTGACACGTTTTATGATACGATCTTTAAGGTGGCATAGACGAATCCTGCACCAGCTTTACAAGGGTTCACAAGTTTTACCAGGGTGAGATTTGTGAACCGGAACTAGGAAAGCAATGGTAGTAAAAAATGCCCCCCCCCCTCGTCGACAGGTAACGTGTGTGAATGTTTGAAAATCTTCAAGCGCGCGATTAAATCAATCCCAACTTTTCACACATTCAAGTTAAATGGGCGTCCTCTAGAAAGAATTTGTTAGGAGATCTACATTACGACGACGCTTGCAAAGTAGCTAGTATTCCAGAGCTAGCTGACTATCCATTGATATTCCAATGCATTAGACGTTGAATGAACTGAATGCAGTTCCTGGTGTAAATATCGCGCGCGTGATCGCCAAGTTGCTGCATAGACTCCCGGAAGTAAACCATTCCGGAAGTACGCTAAGAAAAATTATACGATACTGAGCGTAACAACAAGGATTTATCAGAGGTGGGTGATTGCGTTGCTTATCACTGTCCCTTGGCCAACAACCAGCGCTGCATAACTAGGCAAGCGGAAGGATAACTTGCTGGGGTATCAGATCTGATAACCAACTTTGGATCTCAATTGGCAACCTGTGCCTGCTTGCAGATATGATAGAGAACCACTGGCCGTGCAATTGGGCACGTCTAACAGCGCTATAGTGGACGGGGACTGCACAGAAAACTTCTCTTCAAGTACTTCGTACTATATGTGTCCACCTGTATTCGTTCCGCGGTGATCTTCTATACGCACTCACAGCCACTGTTTGAAAGAGCTCCGAAAACACCGCTCTTCTTCACTGGAGCACAACAGTTTACTGCGGAGGAATCCCATGAGGGCCTTGACGCAGGAGAAATTCAAGGAAGTCCCAAGTTGCCCTTCGAATGGTTTCAGTGCCTATGCCTCATTGTGAAAGAGAAAGGCCGAACAGCAGGGAAGAGAAGCAGAAGATAGATGAAAGGAGGGGTGAAGCCACGCCGATGATGGATCATTAACAAGAAAAAAACATTTATCAGTGACACATTGAGATCAGTAACGATGATTCTTTCTTTAGGAACCATCACGGGATCTCCCCTGCCATCAATATAAGGGTTGAAGAACGACGGGATGAAGCAGGCGTTCTTTCTGGGCACGCTGAATACCTCAAGCCGGATACTGAAATCAGACATATTCTTGTCGTATCATCTCTTTTATTTCATTTTATTTGTTTTATTGTGGTATTCAGAATGGGAGGGGCATACTAATATATAGTTCCCTTTACTGGTTACTGTCAAGTTACAGGCCTCCCCATGCTTGTTGCAGATTTCGTAATGTCCTTGCCAATCGCAGACGAAGCGCTCAATGTTTTCGCATGGCCTCTACAAGAATTATCAGGATGTTCACCAGGTGCCAAGGAATGACGGCAAATGACGTTGATCAAACTGCCGCATCAAAGTCCGATTGTAGCTTCTTTGTCTTGAGATGCAATATATTATTGCGAGGTGTACAGTGCATAACATAGTGAAGCGAGAGGGTGCGTCAAGGGGCGTGAAAGAAGTCCTTCCTAAGGCCCAAACCGTCAATTACTGGCAGAAAAAGCGGGCGCGGGTGGGCTGATTTCACGCTTCCTGACACCCTACATAAATTCATCGTGTTTTGCACTGTACTTGGGCTAACGACAAAGGGCACGTTATCACCTGCATGGTCTCAGGAACCAACTCAGGAAAATTTTGTCCAAGTTGACTGGCTGTTAACCCTTTTGGACTCGCATTGTAATTGAGAATGCTCAAAAAACCGTGAAAAAAGGAACTGCAACTTGCACTTTGTTGGGCTACAGGGCAATATATTGTCCCTAATAAAAGGAAAAAGGCATGGCGCATCCCAGAGAGGCATTGTTCATGTTGCCAATTTTATTTTCCATTTCCAATCGTTCTTCGGACCATTTCGGTGGGAGCACCAAATGGTACTGAGCGAAGCTTGCACAAGCCACCTCGTGAAGAACTTGTTATCTGCCGATAAAGCGGCTCACTTGTACTATTTCCGTGGCTTGACAAGGGCTTACTGTTGGTTAAGATGAACTGGCAAGAGTATCTAGCGACGAACGCCATATGCCCCCCCCCCGCGCTCGCACAAAGGCAGTTGGCACGATAACCCCTACGAGTAGGAGTAATACGCTTAGCAAGGCCGCATTCCGCTATCCTGTGCAGGCACTGTGTAGCGCCTTTTCAAAGGAAGGCACTTCTGGCCGAGTAACAATTTATCGTGCTGACTGCCTTTAAGCCAAACAGCACCATTTTTCTTTGCTCAGCATTTAACTGTTTCATAATTGGGCTGAGGCAGCGGCGCGGGTTAAGCGACAACTGCTTGGAGCGACTGTAGAACGATATGATTATAGTTATATCGGGCGTCGCTCCGGGCCTCTACAACTAAAAAGGGGTTTGGCGCCGCGACAAACCCATCCCGCCTGACACGCTCCTTCATCCGTAGCGAACAAGATTCTAATTATTGCTCAAATCCTAAAAAGATGAAATAAACTGACCGGACCCAACCGCCTTGGGCTTTCTTCGCTTGTAAGGCCTACGGAAAGTGTGGCGATGGTTGCAACGACACCAAAACATAGGTGCCACTGCGCACTGAGAGCAAGTTCATCCTGAAATAGAATTTGGCACAATAGTAGTCTGATGGTCAGTTGCTCGATCGATACATATTTCTGGCAATGCCAATGTTTATGAGTCAATGTAATGAAAACCACCTTGTGCTGAAGGCGCTATAGTGAAGACTACAGAGGGGCGAGAGTGGTTTTTAGTAAAGAATGGCGCCGCTACACTATCCATAATTATTAATCAAACGGATGAATTGTGTCCGAAGACATGCTACATAACGCAACCTCGAAATGCTACGACGTGTTGCGTATTGCACAACAGCTAATGTGAGGGCCAGGCGCTGAAGTGTGTTCAAAAGAGCGCTCAAAACGCGACGTGAATGCGAGCTCGGAGACAGGTACACTCTATTCAGGCCATAGGTGTATCAGATCCCTTTCCTCAATTTAATCTGAGCTTGCCATACGCTGCCGGATCCTTTTGCTAAGTTGCATTTGAAGGGCTGTACAAGCGTAAAGGGTGCTCCTCACATTGGGGAATAAGGGGGGAGGATGAGGTAATCCGAATTGCGGGGTCTGGTGGAAACGATGTGGAGATGGCTCCGAGTGCACCCGCTTTGGCATCAGAACCCGAAAAGAAAACATCAAGCAGAGTCAGCTAGCAAGAATATACGAAAATGCGGCATTTTTATCGTGGGTCGGTGCGCCGCGGGCGTGACCGGCAACACGAGTAACTTGCGTAGCGAGTTGTTTAGTTGTCTTGGTGGGCTCCGTTTAAATTATTAAAGGGATTCAACCCATTTCTGCTTTGAAAAGAGCAAGTCGTGAACAAGAGCAGATCAATTATTCCAACGACAACACGCGAAGATAGTGTAATTCTGACTTATGTAGGACTGAAGGCAGTTGGCACGATTGAAATTTCTGGAACAGGACAGATAGGATATGATACGACTGGCATGGCAGATATCTTCGTAACCGCTAGCAGCGCCTGATTAGCGCCCTTTCCAAGAAGAATACTCCGGATAATCCCTTCTCGAAACATCGTTCCTCACGCCACACGAATGAAAGCGCGCCTGAACTCAAGGTGCGCGTAATCCACAGGAACATTAGCGACCCGGTGGAGAGGAAGATCAAGGAAGCGTTGGAGATTCGAAGGAGGAACCCACCGATTAACAACAGGGAGGAGTTAAGAAGGACGATGGAGCTAATTGCTGCAGCGGTATATGCATAAGTGCTGATAACGTGACTATGACAAATGACAGGGTAAATCAACTTATCAGCCATCTCACCCTGCTTCGCCGAACTGGCTGTCCCATTTCTAGACGGAAGGACAGCTGGGGGAGGTGAGTCGATGTTTCGTGTCACTGTCTGCCTTATATCAAAGACCATCTTGCAGCAAACTCCCGCCACCCACTCCTACCCCAGACCCTCCTTTCCATAGGAATCCGGTCAGTTGTTAATTGACTGTTCCCTCTTTTGGATTTCTGTTATGTATGTATGTAGTTAGATGATGTTGGTGTGGACAATATAATTTATGTTTGTAGACCTGAAGAAGGGCTTACGGCCCGAAACGTCGTCTGAATAAAAGGACTGGAAAGGAGTTTCCATTATGATGCACCCGCAAAGAAAAAGATAGAAGAAATACTCTTTTAGCATGGCCCTAAAATTGGGCCAGCGCCATACCGATGCGGACGCCCACCGCCTACCACTGGACGTATAGCAGCACAGCACAAGGACGTGCCGTTGTGGACCGCCCCTGCCTACGTGTGCGGACCCCGCACACGTAGGCAGGGGCGGTCCACAACGGACCCGTGCCTACAAGCGTAACATAGAGCTGTAGTGCTGGCTTTTTGCCAGCAGTAAACTGTTCAATCGGTAGACTCGTCGAAAGCAACGCCCGCCCCAGCTGTTCGCTCGTTCTCAGTGCCGGTAAAAAAAAAAAACAGTCGAGTGAAAGAAACCCTGATCGCCGGTAGTTTCATCTGCACCATTCTTGCTCCTTTTTCACTAATTTTTGCATTACTGGGCAGCCTTAGCTCTTTTTCAAAGTTTTACATGAAATTTCAAAGGCTTGAAGAGTGTGTTCGCGCGCCTTTCGCCCGGCGCAGAACGTGAACGAATAGGACCTCGTCACAACACCGCCACTGACGAATGCGGCATTGTGTTTTAGAGATAGTGCCATATTGCTGGTCGCTAACGTTTAGCGTTCAGCTCGATTCTCACTGACCCCGCAACTGAGAGCGGCGGCAGCAAGCGGACGGCAACATTAAATAGACATGAAATAAATCAGGAACGCAGAAGAATGCTGAGTTACGGCAAAAGTCGAACCGCGCAATCGTAATTGAAGCGCCGCACCTCCGCTTTACGGGGAGTGGGCGCTATCCGTTGTAACCACAGGCGCCGCTCTTACGGCCTCTCGCTCAACAGTTTAATGCCGTCGCCAAGCACTCACACCTTAAAATGGTGAGGCCTCGGGAGGGTCAAACAGTAATCGTTTAGATATCGCACTGAAACCGCTAGGCCAGTAAGGAGGCTTTACAGAATTTAAAGTTGTTTCATATGATAACTGCTGTTTTACGCTGCAGTTTGTGTTCCCAAGGCTACCACAATAATGCTGAGTTATGGGCAAAAAGTGGAGCCCTAGGCTAGTCGAACCCTGCACCTTAACGCTTTCCAGGCCGAATGCGCTATGTCGTTACGCCACGAGGCCGTGGACCGGGGCCGCTCTCGCCTGGCTCAGCCTCAAAAACGGCTTTTATGCTCATGGCTAAGTCTTTCGAACACGGAAACTGGCGCGTAAAAAAACAGCAGGTTCATGAAATATTGAAACACCTTCAACTACAAGGAATATATGTACGGCATATGAAGAAGTTGACGATATGGTTAGCTGTAACGAGAAATTGCAGACATCATCACTATAATAACGGAACGTCTCGTCAGTGTGGGAGATCGGTCAGCAGGTCAGGAAGTTCTAGTGGCGGTAACGCTGCGATAGCTGCGTTGCACTAGCTTAACGCACCCCTCATTAACACCTTAGCAATTCCACGCTTCAATTGACTGAGTCAACTACCTAGAAAATGCCGCGTGTAGAAGTAAGTTGCTGTTTGTATAGCGGACGACGAAGAACGAAAGCGCTTCTAGGAACAAGTACGATGCTTCAAAAGCTTGCCGCTTCCACTCCCCTCCTACCAGCTCAAATAAATAACGTAATGAGCTTCAAAAGCCCTTGCAGTAGTGGCCATTTTGCGGCCATGAGGCTCGAGATAGCGAGACTTCTAAGAGACAATTCTTGAGAGAAATGGGAGGGATGTGGCCTTTCCATTCTTTGCACTCTGTGAATTGGTTCCAGGAAAACCAAACCGCTAATGAAGTCCAGTTAGCTATCCTTTCAATTATAATTGGTGCCGCAGGGTAAAGGTCAGTCTTGAGGCTTAAAGGATAGAGGAAGTGAAACGAATAATTGGGCTGATTCCCGCGGGGAAACCGAACGGAGAAGGAATCCGATGAGGAAGAAAAGCTCCATACCCCTAAGCCCCGCTCGGACTTCTGCTAGCTTCAAAGGTAGAGCTCTTCTACAGAGCTTTTAAGCGGATTTCAACGATGTGATAGTAGTGATATTAGGGTAGTCTGAAAATCCTCAAAAGGGTGCAGTGTGGGCGCGCCGGCGAATGAGGGAATTGTCTTAAAAAAACCACGGCCTACCTTTCCGACTCGCGCTGATCTCGTTCAAACCTAGGAGTCCTGCTTCATCTATCGCCTACTTCGCCCCTACATTCAGTCTTCTTAGATGGCAGGGTAAGCCGCATCAGAAAAAGTATAACCTCGTTCTTTCTCGGAATTCTTTTCACCACTCCACACTAGACGTATCTCTGTCGGTTAGTCTAAATGAAAAGTGCATTACTAGCCCCTCCCTAGGAGACTAAAATATGTAGTGCCTCACGATGAAGATGCTTTGAAGAAAGGGCGGTTCGCCACATCCGAAGCGGCGGCCTCGCGAAACGGCCTGTCCTGGTTAGTTGACTTGCGAACCAATTCACAATTGTTGTGCAGCCCCCCTCCGCCACTGTTTTCACGGCTGCATGCGCATCACTACCGTGATTTCACGTCTACTTTGATTACCTGATAGAATGCAACGGCGCGGTTTGGCTTGAGGGGGGCATTTTGCTGGTTCCCGATCATGGCCGATGCCTGTTGTGGAGACTTGTAAAAACTTGTAAGTGTTCTAGGCTATTCAGTAGCACGAGCTCCGTCACACTTTACAAGATTTGACGGGTCTTACCAAGTTGAGACGTGTAAGCTAAAAGGAACTATTAATAAGAGAAACTAGTGAGTCGAATGAATACCTCCCCCTTCCCTGCCCTCTTCCCTGTACCTGCACTCTTGAGTCGAATACGAGACCGGAAGGGTGATTGACTCGGGAGTGCGGGGTAAGTGGGGGGGGGCATTTATGGAAATAGGGAATAGTGGAATATAGACGTATCCTGAATAATTGTATGAGATCGCGCCCCAGCTATGAATAAAATTAGGCATAGGTTATTATTACGTGCCTCTTGGCACACATAAATGCACCCAGTCGTAGCTGTGAAAACAATGACGCGCTGGGATGCACTTTGCGGTGTGACTTAACCCATCTAAGGGGTTGAGTAGCCTCGAATGGGATGAAGTACATCCCTCAAAGGTGTTCTCGTTGTGCTATGATCTGGGACCAGGCAAGACCAAAGCGCCCGGTGCCCATCCAGTGTTCTCATCGCAGGTTTATGCTCTCAGCTGTCGCAGCTAATAAGTTCAGAAAGTTTAATTGCTATCTTACATGTGAACTGCGGCACTTTTTCGTTAATGTTCTCTCCAGTCGAGTGACATGGTCCCCGATGAACAGTGAGTAATTACTATGGAAAGCGAAGCGAAGTAAGTGGACTGCAGCAGAATAGCCATGAGCGCCTCTCATCTTGCAAAATCGGTACAAAGAATAGACAACGTGCTGTTCGTGTACACTCTTATTAAGTGTAGAAGAAGCTCATGCTGTTGCAGAGCTTCACAGGAACTTACAGGTCTCCGTCCGGGAGGTGCATCGGCAGTGATCAGTGAGAGCCAGCAAAATGCCTCCACCAAGCCGAAGTGCACTAAAAAGGATAAGTAAAAGTTTCGGTGTTGATGAGCTCCCCTTTAGCGAACGCCACTCCATACCGTAAGACAGTGATTGCATCGATGACAAAGCGCACGCTGAAACGATGGCTTATGGGACCAGTCAATTCCAGCAAGCTAATTGATAACGCTTCACTAGTCAGTCTAGTGCACCAGGCAAAAAAGGCTTCCGTAGATTTCGTTGAACTCTCGACCACCCAGTATTTCTCTTTGGTGGAATTTTTTAATAGGTGTCACGTTGGCAAAAGTGTGCTGATTCGAACGGTGCTTATTTCGATTAAATTCGATAAGCATTAAGGAAGTTATGATCGTTTAAAGTGAAACACTCAAAACGCTGAGAACTTTCAGGGCAACGTAATAGTAAGTGGGACACATTTGTGCTGTCCTTATGCAGTAAGTATAGTTAGAAACTGCACGTCTCACTGTTCATATCAATAGCTCGCAGTATGGCATAAATGACAAAAAGTCATTGTAATGGGCAGGCACTCATTTCGGTTGTTCATCCTAGTTCCTTGCGAAAACGGAATGTCTCTTGCGCTTCTCTAGCCGAAAGTTACTCGTTTATGCCGAGTTCTGCAGCTTCACATGCAACGTCATTCCGCTATGCTCCTCGATCAAATGCCTGCCAAGCGGTGTACGCATATTACCGCGCCTTTTACCGGCGAAGTTTTGATAGGTGTCGCCAAGGTTCTTCCAGTCTCCCCTATGTGGGTTTGCTTACATGTCTGACACTCAAGATGGTAGATCATGCCTTTTCTAGCGCAATCTCCACCTACTCCATGCGGACATATGACGCAATGCTTTGATATATACTCGAAATCCCTGAGATCAGGTAGGCGTGGCCGCACTGTCCACAGCGGCGCACCTGTAATGTCAGCGGCGGTCCTCGTGGCGGGATCCTGTACGTCCAAAAGTAGGCGGGGGGCAAGGGAGGCGTATAGGACGTAAAGTTGTTACTCGATAGGGCGTTATAGGGGTACCCTCCTTGAAACGGCGCTAAGCGCCTGTCCGTGGTCACGGAATTCTGTTAAGCCAGTCGCATAAATTCTACACCTGTACAGCGATTCATCGTGCCAACTGCCTTTAATCTCAAGGTGTTTATGCTTCTGGTGGGATATTTCACGCTTGACATATATCCGAAAATCCCTGAGATCGAGGTGGCGCGTGGCCTAGTTTCAACTTAACCTGAAGGTGTCTATTCTTCTGGTGAGATATTTTCATCTTGACACAATTGTTGTCGTGTCTCTGTTCAACACAGAACAAGATGGTCGGGGGTTGTCGGCGCGGACTGGGGTTCCACGAGTTTTTTTTTTTTTTTTTTACGCAGTTCGTGCATGCTTTCGAGATGCACCTACTCTGTCTCAGGGATAAAAGGAGTGTAAGTGTTTTCGTGTCTGTGTCCAACATAGAACAAGATGACTGTTGTCCCAGACCGGAATATTCCACGAGTAACCATTCCGTGCCATGCTTCAAATGCCACGCCTACTCTGGCTCAGGGATAAGGAGTGGGTACTGCCTATCATGGAGGCTAGTTCGCACGAGTTGCCGCTTGATTAGGAGCACTCACTAACACAACATCGTCGCCAAGCTGCGCACGAAAAAGAGATCGTTGACGAGTTGTGGCGATGCTTCATTGGTATGAGGTGGCGTAGATAAGGGATTTGTCTTGAAGCGGGACGCTTCAAGATATAGGGGTACCCTCTTTGTAAACGGCCGCCACGTCTATGCTACAGGAAATCAAAATCGCGAACGTACTCACACTGAGCAGCTATGTTGGAAGCAAGGTGTATAGATTCTTGCCGCTCTGCCGTCAGTGTGGCACTGTTTGGGCAGATTGTTCTGAAAGTATTCCTAACTACTGGCAGGTTTTGGTGTCAGAAAGGTAAGCAAAGTGGCATGAATCGAATATGTCTTTAGAGCTTGCTTTTCTTTACTGCTTCACACTGAGCGTAGCATTGGACTCGCACGAGTCTATCAGTTGTATAATCGGAAAACGGAAGATCTCGCTAGCCTGGCGAGAAACTACTCCTGATTCAAACTTTAGATAGTACGTGTTAGCACAGCTTATCACTACACCTCTTCCATCCTAATCGTTAGTTACATCCATCTTGGATAGAAGGGCAAAGCCGTGCATAGGGCTTCCTTACCTCTTGCGCATTTTTTCCTTTTCACACTAGCATGTAAGTGGCCTGTTTTGGATGACAAGTATTCAGAAGGCAAAACCAGAAAATGCAAAGAAAGAAAAGGGAGCTATTGCTGAGTTCAGGAACTTTTCGCGCAGGCGGCCATGAAATGAATGCGTCTCGAAACCGAAAAACAGGGTAATCAGATATGCCGCCGTACACCGTAGGCGATTTGTATACTTGGAAACTGGAAGCCTATGAGAATCAACCTGCTATGTGATAAAAGTCGGCTAACCGCGGGGTGTGGACCTCAGTTTGTGCATGCCCGGAGGGGATCTTTAAGGAACTTTCGCGCTACGATGCTTCGCAGAACATTGATTCTCTCGGCCTGTCAACTCTTAAAAGTACAGCAACAAACACCATTTGATTATGGAAGCACTGGCATCAATCGCGCTAGCCTGGTTCCCAGGGAACACAGGATGCGCGGTTATTCAAGTCCTTCCTGGCGCTAATGGCTTTAGAGGGGGCATCGGGGCATTCAAAAATAATTTCCTCTGCAAAACTAGAATCACTGTAATATTTATGAACACTTTTGCATAAGCCTAGCAAGGAGGACAGGGAAACCCGCTCTGCGGATGCATTGGGATCAGGATATGAATACAGCATCGGTAATGAGAAACAACGGCAGAATATCAGGCACGCAAATAATCTACTAATCTTACAAATCGAAATAGCCAGTTGTGTACAGACTTCAAGCGGCATCGGCTGACTTCAACGGCATCGCCAATTTGGGGTGGGGGAATAATAGTGGGAATGTGTGGAAGACACCAAGGGAAATGAGGGCAAACTGCGAAAAGTCAGCAACCAACAAATTTGTCTTTGCGGTTTGGAGAGAACTTCCTATGCGAGCCAGCTTCAACCCCCATCAGCCAAATACGCCCCCGCCTAAAGACCAAGCACTGTCCCCTGATGGGACTCTACCAGCAATGCTCCACCTTGTTTGGGGTGATAAACCAAACTCGAATCCGTGTGCGGGCTCTAGTCGGATGGCCGATCCATATTGTGAACGAGGGATCCCTAAAATGCCCCTTATTATCACTGTAATCATCAAATGAGGCTCTTTGCGAAGCTGATGCAATGGTGGATGTGAGAGAGTGTAAGAAACGGCGAAATTACGAACGAACCCATGAGCGTAAGTATAATCCAACAGAAAAGCTGAATTAATGACTTCACAGCGCTGCGCCCCCAGATTGTAGCACATTGGACCCTTTCCTAGATATGCAGTACATTGCAATTTGAGGACGACTTGCAGGAAAAAAGGCCATAGCTAACAGCTAGCTTCTGCCGGCTAATTCATATTAATGGACAGAAGGCTCATTAGCGAGGACACCGAACCAAACGTTTGAAGAAAGTCCAAGCCAAAGGCCGAGTAGCCCTCAAGAGAAAACTTACTAAGGACGTTGTGAAACCTTCCCAAATGCGATGAGTGGTGAGGAAAAAGGTAGTTGCGAGGTGCGGTGTGCGGTTGGCGCGACCATGCACGTCATATCTGTTGTCTGCGCCCTCTCGACGAGACGGTGCCCGACATGGTTTTCAAGTTGTATCATGTATACTTCGTGAAAGTGTTTGGTTGCGAAAGGGAAAATGGTGTACAGGGGGGGGCAAAAAAAGACACTTCGACCGAGTCACATATCAGCAAAGTTTTCGCAGCCCAGACGTGGATACGAGTACCAGGGCGGAAGATACCCAAGATGTTCCTCGATAAGCAGGAGCTGGCTCTCGCCCATCACCTTCATGTACACCAAAATATGAAGTCATCTCCAGTCGCAGCCTGACTGGAGAAGACCTTTGGAATTCATGTCACCTCCAAACTTCTAGTATGGAGTCACCCATGGATAGCTACCTGGAGACCAGTACTCTCGATCTGGATGACCTCCAACATCGAGCAGCTCCGACAACGTCGCCACGGTCTAGGACCTCAGTCGCCAAGGCGCCAGTTGATGGTGGCCGGACGTACCTGGAATGGAGAGACCGATATTTTCTTCGTGGGCCCGGACTGAAGGTGAGCGCTGGCGGTTACATCGAGCAACTCGAGAAGAATATCCTCTCCACATGTCGTCGCCCGTACCTTCTTGGAAACTTTGTAGCTCGGCTACAGATTGGGTGAGCACGCACATGGAAATCAAGGCGCTGGAAAACTGTTGGCCGGGACTGAAGGCGTTGAGTACGCTGAAGAATGCGAATATCTAAGGCAGGTCACTGACCTACCTAAACCCCCGTCAATTACCTGGTTCGGTCGGAGCTCAATAGGTCTACAGTGGCGGAGAAATCAACGATCTCGCTGAACTCAGGCACCCACTCACGGTCGCGTGGCAGAATCTCTCGATGGCGCTCCTCCAGAAGGCTGTGGCGGAGTATCGTGATAGTATTTAATATGCTCTTTAATATGGTGGTAGAAATGTCCGATAAGAATTCAATAAAGTGTAACTTATAGCGCCTCGAAAGTCAAGGAAGAAAAGTCTTCTTTTGCCCCCCCCCCCCTGTATATACTCGGTCCACAGTATCTCAGTGAAAGGGGTTAGATGAGCAGACGTGACGTTGCACAGTCGTGTTCCCTCTTCCCAGTTACCGTTTCCTCAACTCATTGCTGTTAGAGGACTCAATGAAGTAATTGCAGTACAAAGGAAGAGAATCCGCCGGCGGATGGTAAGGCAGTCCGACAAAAGAATGTAGAAAGACTTCTTGCCTGGTCATTCTTGGGCGGAACGCCTGCCACTGTCAACACTAATTGCTTATGTCACTGGCAGTAATCTCATCGGGTGTCGTATTAGTAATGTTTCCCGTGGTTCTTGAGGCACTAGCTGAATAAGAATTCCATTTCCGCGTCTAACAAGTATCCATAACTGGAGTAATCAACCTGAAGCGTTTAACTGGCAATCAGGAACGAGTGGCCGAATTGCCTAGTTCCGAGGAAAGTCGTTTAGCCTACTCGGATCGTGCACTTCAAAGGAGTCGAGTTGGAGTGGAATAACGTCTGCGAGTTTCGTTGAGTTTTCCATCCATCTGGGCTCAGTTACTCCAGTGGGGATCCATCTGAGAAGATTAAAAGAGATAAAGCCTGAAAAGCGCTAACTTAACCCTTTTTGGAGCTCGCCGCGCGATGCACACTTTAGAATCTCCAGCTTCTCTCTTCTTGCAACCTCGGCATGTTAGTAAGTGTTTCAGTTTTCTTGTGCCTTACGAGGTTGTTAGGTGAAACATTTATTTAAAGGCCTAACGTTTCGACTCAATCGTCGTCTTCAGAGGCCTGAACGTGTTTCAAGTATTAGATTTTGCAACCTACCCCACCAAGCACCTCGTCCACTCTAGCGGTTCCGACGTCGTGTCAGGAACCTCTTGAGAAGACGCCAACATCGCAAGAAACAGACTTACCAATGTTCCACCGTTTTGAAGCCGATAGGTCCGCTGCCACACTAGAGCGCTGTTAGTAAGGAAATGAACAGTACTACGTTGTCTCCGTATAGTGACATATCACATATCGAGGAGACGCACGTCACGCTCTGTCATTCTACAGTCCGCAGTGGGGTATAAACGGTAGTAGGTCATTTGTGATGGAAGGACACTCATCTCGATTGTTCATTCTGGGTCTTCTAGTGAATATCCAGAATGCTTCTAACGCTTTCCTGGTCCGCTTTCTGTCCATTTTGCCAGCACGGTGCACTTTATTTCGAACTCGGTCCCATTATGTTCCACGACCTTATGCCTCCCGAGAGCAGTTGTAAGGGTACCGCGTCTCATGCTAGCAAGGTGTTCCTTGATACGAGTAGCCAAAAGCCTTCCTGTTTCCCCAATATATGTGGAGTTACATGCCCGACACTGGATTTCATAAATAACTCCCAGTTGCGCACAGTCACCAGTCTTCCCGTGTGGGCAAGTAACACAATTTTCTGATATGCACTGCTTATCATAGAGTCTGTTACGGACCAGCTGCCGTTTGATGTTCTCATTTGGTATATTTACCAACTGGACATCGTCCTGTTGGTAAATATAACAGCGCTCTAGTGTGGCAGCGGACCTATCCGCTTAAACGGTGGAACATTGGTAAGTCTGTTTCTTGCGATGTTGGCGTCTTCTCAAGAGGTTCCTGACACGACGTCGGAACCGCTAGAGTGGACGAGGTGCTTGGTGGGGTAGGTTGCAAAATCTAATACTTGAAACACGTTCAGGCCTCTGAAGACGACGATTGAGTCGAAACGTTAGGCCTTTAAATAAATGTTCCACCTAACAACCTCGTAAGGCACAAGAAAACTGAAACACGCACACTTAGAGTTTTCACCCTTGAACGGGTCTGATAACAATTTACCATCCAGCGGTGGTAATGGTTTAGCTGGACTGGGTGGTTCCGATCCAGAATTTACGTGGAGCGCACGTGGTAAGCGATTTCGAGCGCACGCGTGGTAAGCAGAGTTGAGCCGATCAGGCGAAGTGGCCCCATTAGATCCACTTGATTATATTGAACTTCTGAAGAAGATATGAGCACAGCTACTCCCTTCGAAAGGGAGTACATTATCGCGGTGAGGGGGCAGTCTGGCAATGGGGGGGGGGGGCTTCGCATTCCGCTACTTCCCATCGACGAGTCCGAGCCATTTCACGTGCTCATAGGAGTCGACAGGTTATCGTTAGCAGCTCGACGAACTTGTTCCAGCTTCTCAGGAGTACACAGGTCTCCCAGAGTAAAGCTTGTAAACCGGAAGTAGTGAAACGGCGAAAGCACAAATGCCCCCTCCCCACCTCCACCACCGCCGTCGCCGTACTGCGCCAGCGGTGAGCTCCTTGGGACGTCAGCTATCGAAACGGAAGGTGAGATGCGTGGGACGCTCCGATAGCGCTGAAGGAGCAAATTAGGATCGTGAAAATTCCAGACCAGTTCGGGCTTCACCAACTAGTCAGTTGAAAAGTGCCAAAGGTGGGCGTTGTTCGTTTTCTAGATACTTAGAACTTCCCAAAAGTTTTTGATCATATGGAAAATACATGGTATTCTATGGGTTTCCATACACGCTCTATATCGTTAGCATACTATTTTGGCCAAAGATGGATGGCTATTTCAGACCAGATTTGAGGAGAACATAAATGGGCCTGCGAATGCCATCAAGGAGATCCACACTGTAGTGGCATGGTGATAGTCGGGTGGCGTATGTGACATTTGCACAGGGACCTAAACGATTTAGCGCAAGGTGCTACCAAGCTGCCGAGCTAACTGACTGGGAAATACTAGCTAAATTGCGCGTTGCGCCGCAACGCGAATCTCCTGGACCTGCTTGTCCATGAATTGGAGGGTCTCTGACTGGTATCACCTCAGGACTTCATGGGATTTCACAGAACTCTACTTGGGAGTTTGATACGACGAGTGGAAGTAGCAAACGTGCGCTCCCCCCTCCCCAAGCCGAACTGTGCCAAAAAATATTCATTGAACGTTATGAAGATCACATTAACGGCTGGAAAGATTGAATCGAAGGAAAGAAAGCATCAAGAAATGCACGAGGTGGGAAATGTGGATTGGTTCTGGTTTTCCATCAGGAAAAGCCATAAAATGAAAAGGGGAATGATCGAGAATTACGAAGATGAATGGCTCGGAATGAATAGGTAGGCTACGAAATAGTCTTAGAAGAAGAACTGGACAGGCCGACTAATTGCACACCGCAGAGATCTGCGTGGGAAACGAAACTGCTGCAAAAGCTTTCGTTAACTTTGGAAGCACTTCAGATGTATTATCGTTCAGCAATACTGAATTATTCAGGTACTTGGTGCGATGAAAAACAGCAGCAGTGCAGCGAAGACCCATTAGCGCGCGTCTGCGTCACGGCTGGTGACGTCACACTTACGTCAACACGCGAAGATGAGGATTACGACCAGTTCACATAATGAAGAACAGACAAAGACTAAGCTCCCCGAATAGGCAGGTACGACCGCTCCCCCCTCCCCACCCTCCTGCCCCATCAATTCTCCTCCTTGACGGCATTACATTGTAATGCACTCACTTCAACCTTGAAACCCATTTGGTCCACCATCTTACTCCCATCGGGATCGACCGCATAGAGGAAAACTGACTTCGCCAACGATCTCATGGTCTCCGCTACGACCAGCTCTTTGATGAAAAGTAAAGTCATAGCGTTTACTGAAAAGGCATTAACACATTGAAGCCCCGTCGAAGGTAAGGATGACCCATGATATTGCGCGCTTGACCCTGTCTCCCCTTCTCCAGAAAACAAGGATCACTTGGGAGGAGCAGGGCCTCCGAAATGCTCAGACGGAACGGTCTTAAGGACGATCTTAGGCCTGAACCAGTGTTGAGGCCAACAATTCCTGGAACCGATTCACCTGTATCACCTGTGCTCCCGTTGATCATCGAGTTCCTCGAGCGGGCGCCAGTAACGTCTCCATTCGTCCCTGCAACGTGCAAGAGTTGCCCAATGAACTCTCTCAGCTCGAGGGACACGATGAACTTCATACCATTCGTTCAGAGCTTTCACGAAGAAGTCTGACCATCGCATAGGCGGTCGTCCAGGCGTTCGCTTGACATCCCGTGGAATCCAGTCGGTGACTGCTCTGGTCCAGCGGTCGTCCTCGAAACGCATGACGTGTCCAGCCCACCTGATCTTCGAAGCCTTGGCAAATGCGGCGGCGTCTCTGATCTTCGATCGTTGGCGGAGTGCGGAGCTCCGGATTCCCTCTCTCACTTGCGTGTAGCGGGAAACTCCGAGCATCGCCCTTTCGATGGCGCGTTGAATAACGCCGACCGCATGCTCATCCTGCTTTCGTAGAGTCCAAGTCTCTGAGGCGTACGTCAAGGCAGGAAGGACCGCGGAATCGAAGAGGTGGGCACGGAGCTTGGTGTTCTTCGTCTTCTTCGCTACTCCCTCGATGTTCTTGAAGGCTCCCCAAGCCGCTCGCTTCCTCCTGCTCAGCTCTGGAGCTAGGTCATTCATCATATTGATTTCACGACCTAGGTACACATAGCTAGAGCATTCAGAGATGGTCGTTCCGTTGAGCGTGAATGGGGCATCAGATACCAATCCGTTTCTCATGAACATCGTCTTCGTTAGGTTCAGCCGTAGACCGATTCTTCCACACGCGCAGTCGAATTCAGCCAGCATTCGTTCCGCTTGCTCGATGTTTGGCGTTATCAAAACGATGTCGTCAGCAAAGCGGAGATGGTGTAGTTGCCGACCGTCGATCTTCACTCCCATGTCTTCCCATTCCAGTTGACGCATGACGTTCTCGAGAGAGGCGCTGAAGAGCTTGGGCGAGATGGTGTCGCCCTGTCGGACCCTCTCTTCACATCAATGATGATCTCCTTGTAGAATGGTGAAATCTTGGTCGTGAAGTTGCTGTAGAGCTCACGAAGAATCCTGATGTACTGAGTAGGAATACCCTGGTTGCCCAGGGCTTCGATAACCGCTTCTGTCTCAACGGAGTCGAAGGCCTTCTTCAAGTCGATGAACGTGAGACATAGCGGCATCTTGTACTCTCGCGATACTTCGATGAGCTTCGTTACCGTGTGGATGTGATCGATCGTGCTGAATCCTCTTCGAAACCCTGCTTGCTCGCATGGCTGTCCTTCGTCTAGTGTTCTGCCAATCCTGTTCAGGATGACTCGTGTGAAGAGTTTGTAGACTACAGACAGCAGGCAGATTGGGCGATAATTGCCAATGTCGTACAGGTCTCCCTTCTTGTACAGCAACACAGTCTTGCTGGTTTTCCACGAGGTGGGTACCTTGCATTCCGACAGGTAGCGCGTGAAGAGTCGAGCCAGAGTTTTGACGAGAACTGGCGGAAGATTCTTCAGATGTTCGGGTCTGATCCTGTCGGGACCGGGTGCCGTACGATTCTTCACCGACGAGATGGCGTGTCGGACTTCGGAAGAGAGAACTGCAGGAACGACATATCCATCCTGCTCCAAGCGGTATGGTTGCAGGTGGACGTGGCTGTCAAGAGATCCGAGTAGAAGTCGTGGATGACCTTCTCCATTGCCCTTCTGGATGCGGTGATTGTTCCATCCGGACGTCGGAGGGCGGTCATCTTGGTCTTACAGTTGGCGAAGTCGGCGGGCGTTGCGTATGCTCTTCCCAGCCTCTGCGGCTTCCACCAGTACTGCTGCTCTTCTCTCCTTGAGGTCTTCTTTTATCGCTCCTCTGCATAGCTTCGCAAGCTCAGACGTCAGCTGGTAATTGCCTGCGGCTCGTGCGGCTCCACGTTGGCGAATCAGCTCGAGAGTTTCCAGAGATAGACGCTTCTTGGTAATCTTGGAACCCTCTGACTTCTTGGCGCAGTCGTGAAGATGTGCAACAAGCCGTTCGTATTCCTCGTCGATGTTGTCGATGACAGAATCCTCCCAGAGCCCAGCGAGAGAAGTGAAGTGATCCCAGTTGATGAAGGTCTTGGGGCTTCGCTTCTTGAACTTTGCGGCTCTCTCTCCTCGCATCGAAAAGCGGAATCTTGCGCGAAGGAGGCGATGGTCGGATCCCGTGTAGAACTTAGGGACAACAGCGACATCGATTAGGCAAAACCTTCGATTGCAGATGATGTGGTCGATCTCGTTATGGAATTGTCCACCAGGAGACTCCCATGTCCAGCGTAGAGAGTAGGGCTTCTGGAACTGCGAGTTACCATGGATGGTGTGGGTCGACATGATAAACTCAGACAGCCTTTCACCCTGCTCATTCCACTCCGTTCCGTGAGTTCCGATGTGAAGTTCTTCAGCCGTTCTTCTTGGTCCGATCTTAGCGTTGAAATCACCGACGATGACCTTGAAGAAGGTATGATCTTCCTTGTAGAACTTCTCCAATTCCATATAGAACGCTTCGAGCTCATCCTCGTCGTAGCTTGATGTTGGTGCGTAGGCGACGAAGATTGTCAAAGCTGGAGTTGAACCACATCTTCTCAATCGCAAACGTCCGATTCGGGTCGTCAGACTTTCGTACGAATCGATGTTCATGGCCAAGTGCGTGTTGACGAGGACGCCCACACCGCCAACGCCTCTGCTGTCGCATGTTCCGAGGAACAGTTCTTCTCCAGTCTCGTATACGGCGTGTAGCGGGCGATGCCTCCTCGTCTCGGTCAGTCCGATGACGTCGTACTTGATCTTCCTGGCTTGCAACATCAGATCTTCGATGTGAGCTTCCGATGCAAGCGTCCGTGCGTTGAAAGTACAGATCGTCATCCTAGTCCTGGGCGACTTAAATCTCCGTTGGCCCTGTGATTTTAGCAGCCTCGTCCGAGCGGTCCCAGCCGACGTCGCCCTGTCGGTGGTTCCCTCAGCTTCAGGGGAATGAGGCCCATAGTTGTTACTGTTTTCGGCGAGAAGAAATTAACCACGCGTAGCTCGCCAGGCTCTGACGTGGCACCCTCCGCATTGGTACGTTTTTGGAACAGTCCAAAACCGTTCACCCCACGCCACGATGAGGCTGCGGATAGGATTTGTGGGGGCTGGCCGACTTACGGAATTAAAATTGAAGATGGTCAAGAGAGTAAGAGTTTGAATTCTTGGAGGAGCGCAAAGGGAGTACCGACATTACGCTTGCAGCAGCAAAGTTCTCTGCCTGGGATGTCATCCACGGGTGTGAAAACAGATGCTGGCCCCTTAGGAAGTATGGGCGGTCTTGATTGACCGCAGACTTACAGGATGAGCAAATAAGCTTTGAATGAGCATAGATGAGATATCGCCCTCATTCTGCATTAGGAGTTACGTAGGCCTGAGCGGATAATGACTCTAACTTTAGATTTCTAAATTACGTTTTTTGATCAGCTCTATCGAAAAAAAAACAAAAAAAAAACGTCACAGTCGATGTGTTTTGCCGGTGCAGTTCGGCGATGGGGGGCATTTTGCACTTTGGCCACTTCCCACTCGACCTGTCGAAGCATTGAGAGAGCCTTTTGGGGTTTGACAGGTTTTATCATGGTGACTGGACAAGCTTGCTCTAGCCTCAAAGAGTTCACAGGTCCCACCAGAGTGAGACTTGCAACCGGAACTAGGGAAGCAGCAAGAGTGCGAAATGCCCCCACCCCACGTCACCGACAGCACCTGTTTTGTCTATTATTCGACGACCAATTCAGCAAATGGACAGCACATCATCAAAAGAAGGCCACTACTCTTCATCACAGCAAGACTCTAATAGTAAGTAGCCGTATTACTGGACAGTGCTGCAAGAGAAGCAGTACTGAAAAGTCGTATTCCCTCTATCCAATGCCGTGCGATTTCAACTGTTCTGGTCACCTGAAGGCACAAAGGCAAACATTATGATAACTTGTCGATATCCGAAACTGACGTCAATGGCCATTTTATTTGCATTTCGTTGAAAAAACAAAGGCGCTAGGTGTACGAACGCTTGCTGGATCCTAGAAGCGGTGGGGGGGGGTGAGGGGGTCACCGATGACAGTGCTGTTTACCTAAGGCATAAGGCACGATAATTTTATACTTTTCAAAAATAGTAGTAGGAGTGCTTCGTAGTGGGGAAAATGACGAAAAACGAAGCTAAACGGCCAAAACCTGCGGAAAAGGCCCTTGTTCTGCATGACATTGGACGAGCACTTTTGGACGAGTTTCCCGTTGGCATCATGCCAACAACCACTTTGATAGATACGGCTGCACGTATGTATTCATTATCCATGTAGCAACGCTTCATATCAATTGTACTTCATAAATGAAGTGATAAGAGTGCCAGCGTCGATGTGACTGTCCAGCCATTTGTGGGCGGGCGGTTGTAATGGGCGTCTGGATCGGCATGTTGACCTTAGTTAAGCGCTCTGAAGCTGCTCTTAATCGGAAAAGGCGCTACACAGCGCCTGTAGGAGCATAATATTCTTTCATGCTAGGCGTATCGACCGTGTACGCCTTGTCTATTTATCATACCACTTGCCTCTAACTACTTCCTCGTTTTTGAATGAGAATCCTAAAAGTTAACGTCCACATCGATCAAGCACACGATAAAAGGAAAATGGAAACATCGAGCCGGCAGGGCGTACCATGTCATACAGTAAACCTATTAGTATGAGTCCCGTAAACAATACCGCAACGAATTACATTTACGCCACTTTATTGCTCGCGGTTATGAGCTGATTTCTTCGTGGCAACATATTTACCTCGATTAACAGGAAGTCTGGGCCCCGAGCTTACAAGATTACATTCTTGACGCTTCTATAGACAATGTAAGCAAGACAGCGCCACAGCTACTGTAAAGGGTGAGGGTCAGAAGATCCGAGTCGCGGATACAGAAAGAAACTTGCGCGGCAATTCCTACTTAGTTGACTTACTTCACTGAAACAATCCACAGTAAAATCAGTGGGGGTCCCGGTGTGAATGTCGAGCATGCTTACGCCGCTACGCTGCCAACGCTCTTTATTGGGGGCTCAGTGACGAACGTTGGGGAGGTTCGTTTCCCTCTAGTGTTATTCGACTTCGTCAGGCCTCAGTTTCACTAGTTTCGAATGGAAAGAATCTTTTCGCACAGGGAAACTAGTATTCTTCGGAGGTGGTCGCCGCAACGCCATACGACCCACCCGTCTCCTGAATACAGAGAGTGTATAGGGTATGCAAAGTATAGGCCAAAGCAAGCCGGTCACTATCCCTATTTGGTGAAAGGAACGCTCTCTTCGATGACACCCATTCCCATTTGGGAGAATAACGGGTTGGCAACTGTATAACTGTAACCCTTCGTCATTTGAGAGCTCGTGGAAATTAAGCTAAAGTACAGCGAGACAAGGATACCGTCAGTTAATCATCCGATGATTTTTTTGAGGCACCACTTGTGTCACTACTAAAATTCCGCAGCGAACACACGATCGGAGGTAGAGAACAACCAGACGTAAGAGGGTGCAGACAAGTAGCGCGTTTGACTATGGTTAGGCTTGTGGGCCTTCTGTGCGGCAGCGTGCGCAGAGTGTGGAAACGGTGCCTAGATGTCACTACTTTCAGCCTCTTTCGAGCGAAGAAAGTGGTACGCTATCGTAGCTGCAACACACTCTCCTCACACATCGCAAGACCAGGATCTTCGGAGGTGAGCGGACAGTAAATCTACAACCATTATAATGCGCAGGACGGTTCTGACCTAGTGCTTTGGAAAGATTTGAAAACGCGTTTTTCATAGAAGGATGCCAAACAACAGAAAAGAATACTTCGCATATAGGAAGAGTTACCGAACACGCAGCAGTAGGAACAGCTTTCCAGGTTATCGAGCGCAACGTCATCATGTATTCACGTTATTATTCAAGCATTTAATCCATCATTGGAACAATGTGTCTTTTTCTGGCGGCTTAGCCTGGTTAGAACGAAATGTGATGACGCAGCCGATGGCGACTGCGCGCAGAACTGCGTACCCAGAACGAAAGAGTTTGAGGTGTGGTTCGGGGCACTCAAGGCGCGGCATTCCTGGTAAGCTGATTCGGCATCAAAGCAATGATTCATGGCACCATACTTCCTGTACCTTTCAATTTACATCCTTACGTGAGCTACCAGACATGACTGATTAGATGTCAGGATCCTATGTCGAATCAAATGACTGAGAGTAATGGTTTGGGCACAGCCCCACGCCACGGAGGGCATACACCGGTAGCTTGATGTAGTGAATTATCACAACAAAGGGTTCTTGAGTGGGGACTAGATCCCTGACTGGTTCATCTACTTTCGCGGGGTCAAGTTACCCTTCTAAAAGTTCCCTCATTAAGAACAATCATTATCGGGCCTCATGTTCACCTATAGAAGCCGGGCGCCGTGCAGAAACATTTGCTAGAATCCTACAGAGAAGTTGAAGAAGGGTTAGGGCCATCGTGAATCGATTCAGCGGATGTCGGCATTATGGAGAGTTATCCGGAAGGCCCAAACCGGGCCAAGCTCAATCTTCGAAAGACTTGAAATGACAGGAACAGCGTGAGGCGTAAGCCGAAAGTTCACTATAGAAGGTTGCCAAAAAGCGAGGAATAGGTGAACACCTCAGCATGTAGTACTACCATAGAGAAGCTGATTTTGAACCCCTAAAACTTCCAGAACATCTGCTCTCCTACACCATCCCAGGAAATGCAGGTTCGGAAGCCTACGAGGCTTCTCGGACAGTTCAGGTCGAGGCACCGTTTTTCCGACAAGAAGCTATTCACCACAAGTTAACTTTCATCCGACTCTTTACCGAGCGCTTTGTGCAACACCCGAAGAAGTCAAGGACATGCTGAGAGAAATGTGCTTCGCTGCTTACTAGGTCAGATCTCTACTGAATTTGATGGGAGAAGATACCAGATAACCAACACAAAGTAATACTTGGAGAGCATGGCGAGGAACGCCTTTTCTGTGAACAGAATCCCAGGCTGGGTATTCCGGTCAGAAGTGAGACATCATTGGTGCCGCGACACCCTGCTAACCCCAGCAGCGTTGCTGAGCGAGCACGGTCTGGTCTACGTAGCCGTGCTCAATCGACGATTTCCAGAAAGGCCTACGACGACTTATTTTGAAGGAATAGCGCGCCCCAGTCTAAAAGTCCGCTCCAAAGTCGTGTGAAACTTGCCCGCACTTTCTTGCTGTTGTAGATTAAGCGGCGAATAAAAAAAGCATCACTCCTACGACAAAGGCATTA
>MU913140.1:0-26414 GCA_036418165.1 Cooperia oncophora
TTATTTCTGATTGTTGACCGGAAGTTTTTACCCACTTTCCCCGCCCGAGCTCAACAGCAAAATTTTGAAATTATTGGAAAGAATCGGTAGAAGGAGAGGATGACTAAATTGGGAGTGGTCGTATTAAGGAAAATTTTTCGACAACGCGATGATTCGCCGTAATATCGAAACATGTTCACGCTCATTTTACCTTGATTACTGATCCTAAGCCGCTCCTAATTTGGCGAGGGCATGTGGCTATAGGGCAGCTCTAGCTTATAAATGACTGGTCCCTGCATTTATCAACCCCACGGGTTGCGCTTCGCATTTTCTCGGCGTCCAGGATACTAGTAGCGTTTGAATTCCAATGACTTGCACAGTGACGTGCGAAGGCTAGCTAATTACAAGTCTCTAGTTTTATCCTCCCAGACCAGTCCAGTTAGCTAACTTCAAAGGAATCAAAGGCATGTTTGAAGTGAGCGAGATTCCAAACCCTATGCTAAGTAAGTGTTAGGCTATTCCACCCTACACTGCTCCCCGTTCAGTCAAAAAAAAAACAAAGAAGGGGCGGGATTAGACGGCTTTCTTTTCCTTTACTATTACCTCATTAATCAGTTCACCTCTAACTTTTCAGGTGTGGACCATGTATTGCACATTAATCCCCATCACTTTTACCTGAAACGTTACAATGGACCTGAATTAAGTTGAGTGCGTGGCGCAACCTGACTTAATTGAACATTAATTCAGTTACTTGCGAGAGCTCCATGTAAACATCATGAATTATTCCTGTCGTAAAACGAAAACGCTACAAGGCATTCTAGCATATGTGTTACGAGAGCTGCAGCACCTGAGCTTCAGGCTTCAGTTATCAATATTATCAATGGTTCATATTGCTTATTTATGTGTGTCATCATTAATTTATGGTGCCGTTTAGACCTCTCATTAAGGCCTTGTTGGATTCCCTTGATGCTTCTCGCTATGGTAAACTTTGCAATTTACGATTTATTGTGCCAGACAGGTTGAAAGGTGAGCTCTCCACTGGATTTGGCCTGAAAAATGGCCTTCGAATGGATCTCGAAATCTGGACTAGAACTCGCGCTAAGTGAAACCGCTCCGCTCATGCGGCGATTGAGTAGCCTCTGTGAAGGGCAAACTAGTCGAAACGTTATGCGAAATTCAATAAAGAGTTCTACCTAACCACCTCTCAGGCACAATAAATGGAAAACTGCACAGTTTGCATAATGTTGTGATTTCTGGACGAGGAGACTTTGGACACAAACCTTATTTTTGAAGCTGTTTTGTTTGAACTGCTGTTTAACGCCGGCTTTACCGCAGTACGCGTTCGAATGTTCGCATCAAGCTGAGAGAGGTAAACGCAGCCCTGCGTGCGTAAACGGATTAGCGCACTCGCCCCGGAAACGCGTAGAGGTGCGGGTTCGAACTCCCGCCTGGGGCAACGGACTTTTGCCCACAACATTAAAGCAATTCTTGTTGAAATCAGAAAATTTCAATGAGCTAGTGATAAAGTTGAACTCAACCATTGTGACAGAGTTAACTGCATGGTACTCGGGCGATCTACCGAGGTTTTATGGGCCTAATCTTGGCTTTGGTCCAAAGGAAGCAAGTGATCCGGTGATCTGGCCTCTTTCCAGGCTCTCCCACGCCCAGACGCCTTTGAGCGTTCGCGGCAAAAACTGTCTTTCCTTGAGTTTCGCTTTCTTCTTACATCATGAGTCATCACGACAGGTGTGCTGTCTCAAAAAGTGCAAGTACACTTTTCATAAGCATCGTAACTGGAAGGGGCTGCTTCACAGCTGATTCGACTCAAAACTGTATGTAGCTGCGATAAGTCTAATCGTCTACGAGTGGGACTCTGCTCCCTTGGCCTTAAATTGGAAAAGTGGATTTTCGTTGGTAACGTCACTTACAGGCATATTCCACGCTGGTTTTCTGGGCGGAGTCAGGCCTACCACTCCATCTTGTATGACGTGCTGCTCATTTTCCCGTCTGAGAGAGCAAGACCGCACCAATGAACAAGGGCCGATGGTAGACTAGACTCCGCCCACACTGCCAACGTGGAATATGCTTTCAAAAATGGTTGCGTTCGTTTATTAGAATTGATGGGTCCCTATTTTTGTTGTCTCCCAAGCTATGAATTGATAAACATGGATCCGATTCACTTTATAAGACTTCTTTTTTGTTTCGGTGCACCTCTAGGCCTGATGTGTCGCCTTTTTGGTGTCTATTGGTCTTTATTAGTAATGTTGTTGGTCCGTTTTTATGCCGTATGACTTTTTCGTGGGAATCCTTACTTAACCTTTTTCAGGTAGTAGGCAGTAGAGAATGATGCGCGCGGTTCAGCAGCAGAGGTGAGTCATTCTCTTGTCTGCTCGTATAATAGCCATCGTAACTTCAAAATGAAACTGCTCGGCGCTGATTGATTCTTTTGGTCTGCGCCATGCCTTCAGTCTTCATGCAAAATCCTGCAACCATTTAGTGTACAACTGGAGCATATTTGGTTGGGCTATAAATGTTTAGGAAGAAAAAGCTAAAGGCCTGTAGTCGTATTATTCTATAGTATTTCATAGCTAAAAGAAGTCTGCTGGGATGTTCAGCTTGAAGTGCATTGTCTCGCAGGACTTTTTTCCCGAGTTGTGAGCCTCTGTCTGTGGGAAATCCGCTTGCATAAAAAGATACACTTCAGTTCGTTCCATTCAGGGCACGCCATCGCGTTGTGATCATTTCCTGAAAAATACGACCCCCCCCCTCCCCATGCTACCTACCACTTTCCTAGATTTTCCCAACTTCCTACCACTTTTTCCAGTTTTTCTCGGAAAACTTCCTATTCAGTCAAGAACTCCCCTCTAGCGGGAGGGGATATATATACGCAGTGTGAAACAGGAAATTCTCCCAGTTTTTCCGAAATTTCTTTTTGGTTTTCTTCAAAATTTTGCTGTCGAGCGGGGGGGGGGGGGGAGATCGTCAGGATTTAACTATCATTTTCAACTATCGGAAATAGTAGTTGTATAGGTCTTGTCCCTCTCTCAACAACGGCCAAATACGACCCCCCTCTTGTGATCATCACAACGATGGCGTGCCCTGGTTCCATCTTCGTTGCCGATGATGGGGATGTAACTGAGACTGGGTTTCGCGCGGCGCAGCCCATTCTCCCGTAGCTGTTGAAACGGGTAAGCGAGAACAATTAGTGAGGAAACGACTGATGTGAACAATATGAGTCGCTTGCCAGAACGGAATAAAGGAGATGGAATGGGTTTGGCACTGCGCCATACACATATCCTGCCACGCCCCATTACCCGCAGCGAACGGGACTACAAATGCCGCTCGTGGTAACTTTGAGGAGTTTCCTTTTAAGTTCGAAAATTAGAATCGTTTCAGCTGTGAAAGGTTGTCTTCAAATTCCAAGCATTGTTTTCAAGCGGGCAAGGGGCTAAACGGTTGTCTTCAAATTCAAGCATTATTTTTAAACGGGCAAGGGGCTAAACCCACTTTCCGGGAACAGGCAGCCATTGTTCCCCTTGGAGCACCTTTCTCGTCACCGTCTACCTGCACAATGGTTGTTTATCTCCGCCTACCCGATTAGCATGTACTACACCCTCAAATTGTAATGTTATATTTATAGGATAAATAGTAGAATGATAGCTGTGATTAGGAGTATCACTGAGGCAGCGTTCAGACTTTGCGTCGACGCGCATCCGTTACGCTGGGGAACGGAGCCGTGAACGCGTATCGATTAGCGCCGATTGCTACTGTTTGAGAGAGTATGGGAGAGTAGGAGGGAACGCCTTGTCTAATCACGTCTGGCACCCTCCTGTTTTTCTGTACTCTTCCGATACACTAGCGGTCAGCGCTGATCGATACCACACAGTTCAATTGGGCAACGCGTACCCTCCTAGTCTCGCATACACTCTCAATGCAGTAGCGACCGGCTTCGATTCATAACCACCCATGGCTGCCTTCTGGTCTGTAGTATTGGAGCGCTATTGTAATGGTAGTGCGTCGACGGGTATTACAGATAGCGCGCGCCGACGCAATGTGAACGCCTACTTGGTCTGGAAAACTGTATCTGTATGCAAGAGGGCGAGATGGAGTCGTACTACGTTACATGGGAATAGAATGCACATTAACTTCTAAAACGTTCTTTATTATCGCCACAATGAGTACTTGTCATATACTACCATTTGTCAGCAGTAACTATTTCAGCGCTAGATTTCTGTCGACCACGGCGGTGCTATGCGAGGGAAGAGAATTAGATCTCAGTGATCCGAAGCAGCTGGCATTGCACAAACTCTACAGAAAGGAAAGACTTACTCCAGCGAAAAGAGGTGTTGATCTCCTAAAGACGCCGGGTTTAAATAAGGTATGTTGGCGATAGAATCAGTTCTTATATCAGACGCGTATCGTCAAGATGAAGAGTTAAAATACGACTCCGCTGCCAAAATAGGACCCTACTCGTCGCGGAAATCTTCAACTATTTTAATCTGTTACGGCGATTCTGCACAACTCGGCTTGGTGGGGGCACTAAACGGTACTCAGCGAACTTTGAACAAGCCACCTTGTGAAGTCCTATGAACTCCTGTAACCAAAGTGACTCGTATCATTGCTCACATTCATAAACGTCCAGGAGGTCCTATCAAAGTTAGAGTTGTTAGGTAACACGCAACAACAGAAGAAATAAGCCGAGTGTGCGAAATGCGTCCTCCCTCGCCCCTGGGATCAAACGAGCCGAGAGCGCCGTTTGCTCTGAAGAACAACATTCAGTCAAACTAGCGCCTCCTTTATTTCAAAACATCTTTCAAATTCATTGGTTTCAGAGAGTAGGAATGCAGAGTCTGCACTCATTTGCAACTAATCGTAATCTCTAACAACTCGTCCACAATGGGCGGGGCGCACCGGATGACCTGCCTTTTGGAACACACTCTGTTTTCTGTGCCTGATCGTGCATTCTTAATTCCAGAAAGTCGATTACTGATCTCAGGATGCAGCTCGGCTTGGTGTGGAGCCCACCAAATGCATACTCAGGAAGATTATACAAGGCCACTTCCGGAATGCTTAAAATTCGTGAACGAAGTTAGTTCAAGTTGGAGCAAATTTCGCAGCTTCACAGGGGCTTACAGGTCTCATCAAAAAGAGGCCTATTGTTGAGATGAACTGATAAAAGCAAAAGGAAGTGTCCCCCCCCCCTTAATCCGAGTATAGTCGGTCTAGCTTTGATTTCAACTGTGCACCACGAGCTCATTTCAGGGTATGGCCTTTTCGTTATATGAACGGCAATATCTTGGCATTCATGGGCTTCTTCCTCCTGCCTTCATGACAGCTGAACAACAAGCCTACGCGCGTGATGTCAAAACTACGCGAACAGCCCAATGATCTCGCAAGGTCTTGGTGTTTTCCCTCTTATTCTTTTTTCATGGGAATTTCTCTTGAAATTTTCGTTCAGGTATGTCCAACTAGACAGTCTTCACGACCGTAATGAGAAATTGTTTTATCGAGTTTTATGTGATAACATCAAGGAACTAATGCCTATAGTTTACACACCTACCGTCGGACTTGCATGTCAGAAATTCGGATTCATCTACCGTAACCCTAAGTTCGTTTTGAAAACAGCCGTTACACACTCGAAAGGCACATTCCGCGGTGATTGAATGGGCGGGGACTCATAAGCATTTGCCTTTCTTGTTAGCGCACCTCTTTTCTTCACGATATCAGAAAGAGGGGAGGGACGGACTAATGAGGATGGCGCAATGTGGCCTCCTGAGCGGAACGTGTCTTTAGGTTCTAGTCATGTACAAAACGATTCATTTCAGAGGACTGTATATAACTATTAACGACAACTCAATTAGTAAAATTTATCAAATTCTCTCTAACTGGCCACTAACTCATGTACAGGTAAGTTGGACGAGATCGCTTAAAGGCTACTTTTGGAGGTAATTTAATTCAGGCAATAGTGGTGACAGACGGCGAACGTATTCTGGGACTTGGAATCGTGGAGCATACGTATAGGTATCCAGTCCGGAAAAAAACCTTTTTTTTTTTGCTCTCTATGTTGCCTTGGCTGGCCTTTATCCATCATGGTGTCTTCCAGTCCTCATCGATGTTGGTACGGACAATCAGGTGAGGAAACATGTTCATGAAGTCCATTGTGGGCGCAATGGGTGGAGGTCAGGAGATCCGTGTTGCGACGTCGCGGCAAAAGCAAGCGTCAGCTTAGCACATTGTTCCGATGGGGAGAGGGAAGGGAGAGTTCTTTCAAAAGAAAGATCTCCACATTCTTTGCCAATCCACACGGGATCAGTAATGGAGGCGGTAGAGTGACCCGCTGCAGCTGTATGTCTACCAATGAAACAGGTTATTTTGTTTCACCTTAGCTGCGGCCACTATTATAACGCAGCCACAGGAGGGCTGATCCTAAACCTCCCTGTTTCACGCGTGCGTCTACATCGTTGGAATGATTGCAGGGGAGGTCAAACATGCCGTTGAGAGAGGGGGGAGGGGAGTCTGTGTTTGCTTTTGCAGAGGAATTTTTTGAGTCGCAAAATTTTGTTCCTGTCTGCTGACCTGCGCCTTTTTCTTCGCCTCCCTAGCTCCTTCCCCCTCTCGAACCCGGCAGTTTTTCGGGCAAAAACTGAAAAATGTACTCCAACAGCGAGGAAAAGCAGTGGTAGAAAGTAGGATACGGTAGGGTGCGGAAGGAGTTATACCGGAACTTTGAGGAGGGAATTATATTAGCCTGCCAAAAAACTTTTCGCGGACAGTGCGAATTTGAACTGTGTGTGGGCATTTAAGCCGTGGATTGCGAGTTCCGAGAAACGCCACTCCTTAGGACACGGCATTGGAGCGATTCTACGTGCCTCAACTACGGACTGACAGCCGTCTGAGCATTCAGTCGGGCCATTCCCGAAAAAAGTGGTTCTTGCTCAATTTCTCATGGTTTCTTTTAAGACGCTTCTAAACGATCCATTCTACACCGGATTGCAGTTCCGGAATGCGTGAGAGGTTCCTGAGTATGATTTAACTAATCGACAACCTTTATGCAAAGACCGCCCACGAACACCGGTAGAGAGGACTATTTTTCGTCTACAGCATTCTGAGACCCCACGCCTTTCATGTAGCCTCTTCTCTTCCAGATTTGGCCGTGACACACTCATCCAGTTTGAAGATTTCGGAAACCAAAACGCTTACCGTCTCCTCGATCGATACAAGAACGAGTACTGTATGTTCAACGATGACATACAGGCAAATTGGTTTGGTTTCAACCCATTTTTGATATTATAAAAAAATAATTCCAGGAACGGCAGCCGTAGTGGTCGCAGGGTTGCTGGCAACCACACGTATCACGAAGAAACCGCTTTCGCAAAACAAACTCGTATTTCTGGGAGCTGGAGGGGTGAGTATGCAAAAATTCTCCATGATCAATACTACTAGTTAAAATTTAAGCAATCAGCTTGCTAGCTTTTTTTACGACATTGAGTCGAACACTTCCTAGTATTTCTTGGATTATGTGTTGTTTTTTTAATAATCTTTGGCTCTATTGGTGCTTAGGTAAAGGGGCATTACCCGCTTTCGGTAGTTCCTTTTCTCAATTCTTGTCAACCGTCAACAGAACTTTACAGAGTTTACGGTCTCACCTTGTGAGACCTGTAAACTCTTGTTAGTCACAAGAATTCACAGGTCTTCACAAGGTGGTCTGTACAAGTTTCGCTGAATACCATTTGTTGCCCCCACCAAGCCGAACTGGAGCTATATTTACTTTCTTATCATGACTGTTAATATTTACTATTTGCACATGACAGTCGACGTCGACTTCGTACGTAGGGAAAACGCAGAGAGAGGGGTGTTGTATTTGGCTCAAGGAGGGAATGTCGAGGATATTTCAAAGGAAGGGGAGTCGTATTTTGCGAAAACTACCCCCAACGGCTGGAAGGGCCCTGGTCGACGTAACCAGTTGGAGGTCTCGTGTCTCATCGCTCCACCTCGCTACCACTTTTTTATACAGGGAAAACCATGGGTGATTCGGACATGGCATTCCACGCTCATTGGGTGGGCGGTTGCACAGCTCCACATTTTCTTCGTTAGAGGAGCACACCGAGAAAAGCGAAGGCGCTCCGCGTTAACAATATTGATCTTGTCCAAACAGACCAAGCGCTCAACCAGCCGCAAGATTTTTCGTTGCCCAGGTTTAGTCGGGGTAATCGCGGAGTTGCCCCTTCGTCATACTGAGATTCGAGGATGTGTGGCCATCAAGCTGCACTTATGCACGGAAAGGGCTAACCTTATCGTACAAGGGACTAAGGCAAGGGACAAATCCGGCGATTTGGTCGAGCGCGGTGTCTGTCTTTGAAGGACGGTGGGTAGCGTCGCTGAGCTCCGGCGGCGGTTGTTGTCATGCGTGCATTGGTGAAAAGGCTATGATAGGCAGTGTCAACGCACATCCCACTCGATCCCTTCCGGCACGCTGCGCGACAACCGCCCGCCACCTCAGTCGTCCGTGCCCACTCCCTTCATACTGATACATGTTTTTTTTTGAAAATAAGTATAATAAATAAGTGAGACAGAGAAGAATGACTGGTTTAGGCAGCTACGGGTGTGGCTGAGATGTGCGTACGACAAATGGTCGACGAAGGTCTCACAGAAACGGAAGCCTGTGCCAATATCTACATGATGGATATCGACGGTCTATTGACGAAAAGTCGGTCAGCCAATTTGTCTGGATCGGCATCTTCGTTTTGCTAAAGTAGGCCTCCGTTTCTTTTTTTGAGTTTTTGGATTGAGTTGGAATAATTTTGTCTCTTTTCAGGACCTCCCTGATACGAAGAGTCTGCTGGAAGTGGTGAAAACTGTAAGGCCTGCTGGTCTCATAGGTGAGGTCACCTTATTACTGGTGTATAATTATCGTGCATACCAGAGAGCAGAAAGAAGCATTCAGGAGACGGCTGCTCACTTTTCTTATACTTTTCTCTTCCTTTGTTGTTTCTCCTTTTTTCTTTTCATTTTTCATTATCGTATTTTATAAAACTATTCGAACTTTATGTGCTGGCTTCCTTCCTTCCGCTGCTAAACCAGCACAAAGAGAAGGCTATGTGTTTTCGCATGCGTTCTTTTTTTCCGTCTAATCGTAAGATTCGTTCACACTTTGCCAGCGCCGGCACATCGTTTTGGGATAATTAGCGTCATGAAGAATCGGTCTTGCCGAGCAAACTTGTAGTACTGTAACGCGCATACGGTTAGGATTGCCAAGACTTAGAGCGCCTAGTCGCAAAGCTAGCCCAAGGGCACAGTGTGAAGCGGTAAGCTGAGTGCCCGTACTGCCCCTGCCCTTCTCGGGTATGTGACAAGAGGATCGTAATTTGCCGCGCTGCTGGGCATCGCATGCGACGTTCCGCCTGCTGAGGACGATGGTTTCAGGCAGTGGATGGCGACAACGTGCATTAGAGGCACCCGAACAACAGTAACGCCCTACCGATGACGGTCTACATGAAGTCCGGTGCTTCATTCGACAGGTTAAAAGGAGTTATGAAAACGCCGCGCCCATCGCCGCGTGTGGCGGTGCGGCGAATTACGATCCTCTTTACCGTCTCCCGCCCTTCTCACTCGCAACTCCACCTCCTAAATTTCTCCATTTGCTTCAGCTTTTTTACTGGCTCATTGATCTTTCGTTTCCACTGGTTTCCGTTATACATCAGCTTTTGCCTTTTTTTCGTCTGAAAACTCGTCGCGCTCGCAGCCACGCTTCTTGTTGTTCCCGGACATGAAGTTTTCATTACGTTGAACCTTTGTCCCTCTGTTGGTATGGAAACAGATATCACCGGGCCGTTCTACTGGACACAGACCTTTTCCCTTTTTTTTCTAGTGACGAATAGTCCGGCACGAAAGTTGCCGATCAAAAACATCCAAGGGTAGATCGCGCGGGGCATAACGAGAGGCGCGGACGCCGCACCGGTTACCAGGTTCCGAATGGATTTGCGCGGAAAGCCGCATTACAGTAAGCCCGCAGTTAGGACAGTGCTTGCCGCAAGCAAAGACAAGTCATCCTCAGAATCCTATCCACCTGTTCTTAGCGTACAGTAGCTGCCGTGAGGTTAGGCGTGTCAGAGGAGCCGAACTTCGGCACCGCTTCCAGTATTTCTTAGTAAGTATTGTCGCTTTTCCCACTTTATCGATCGAAACAGACGAGAGCGCGACTAACGTCAGCGCTAACCAACCTTCCCTGACAAGCCCCGGCATCCGCAGCGAACAAGACTGTATTATTTTGTGTCCCAGATTCTGCTCTTCATCCTGATGAACAGGCTTTATCAAATTTCATCTGCATTGTAAGGCCCGTACCAAGCTGTAAACAAAGAAACAAACAAATTTATCGTCTTTTGAACTCACTTTTTTCAGGAGCCTCCACAGTGACGGGTGCTTTCACAGAAGAAATTATCCAAGAAATGTCCGAAATCAATCCAAGGCCAATCATTTTCGCATTGTCCAATCCAACGAGTAAAGCTGAATGTACGGCTGAGACAGCTTATCGTGTTTCAAATGTGAGTCAATAAATTCGTCAATTTTCCAGGAACTAACTCGATTTCTCTTTAATTTAAGGGTACGGTACTTTCGCTTTCTTGGATCACCCATTCGGACAATTGTGGAATTGCAATGGTATAACTCTACAAACCGGGACAAGGCCAACAACCATACCATCTTCCAGAATCGCACTCGGATGTGTTTTGTTTAAAGCCAAAAATATCCCTGACAAATTGTTCCTCCTAGCTGCCAGGGTTAGAATTTTTTATTACTTTAATGGACTGTTAATATTGTTGTGGCAACATGAAGTCATAGATGGAAAAGCGGTTTCCAGAGTTCTAAAAGACCTCCTCCAAGGGGAGTCTCCCAAACGTTGCTGGCATGAATGTACTTGGGACAGGGACACTAAAAATCACTTAATCAGCAAAAAGCTCTTCAGCGTCAAATGCGACCCCCCCCCTCCCTATCCATATTTCAGAGGGTCTCGAAACAGCGCTTTTCAATTTTGAGCATATGCGGGAGATGGGCAAGAGTGCTGTCGCGCTCCGCCGCGCGCGGTGATAGGCGCGGCGTTTTCTTAACTCGTGTTAACCTGTCGATCAGAGCACCGGACTTCATGTAGACCCCGTCATCGTAGACATTCTATTTTCGGTTCTGAATTGCCTGTTGTCGCCATCTACTACCTGGAACCATCGTCATTTGCGGGCGCGACGTCGCACGCGACGCCTCCAGCGCGGTGAATTACGATTCTCTTGTCACACACCCGTATGATACCGTTGTAGTTGAGAGTAATGAGCTATTTCTTTTAGCGCGTAGCCGAATCTGTGACCGAAAAGTCGCTCTACGAGTACTCCAGGCTTTATCCACGACTGAAAACCATTCGTGAATTGTCGATTCATATCGCCGTCGAGGTAAGATTGGTCGTGACTAGTACTAAATCATGTCATTTTAAAGGCAGGAACTGAATGAGGCCTATATTTTCAGGTTGGCGAATACCTCTACAAGCACAATCTTGCCACTCTACATCCCAAACCTGAAGATATGGTTCGTTTCTCATTACCGTTTTTAGTCTGTCAAGAAGTTCTAACCGTAGAAATGCGAGAAGAAATCGTGTTGTTCCCTTGGAGGCACATTCCACGGTGGTTGCATGGGCGGGATCACTTGGACTAGTGCAACCTTCTCATTGGCGCACCCATCTTCTAGCTTCCAGACGCACCCTTCAATGACAAAATGTACACTCACCTCCGAGGACGGTCCTTGCCATGTGCGAGCAGGGTCGTGATGTGTGAAATGGTGGCGTCGGGTGAAATGGCGGGTGAAATGGTCGTACGGTACGACCCCCCCCCCTTCACCAACATCTACCCACCTACCTGCCACTTCCCTACAAGTTCCCAGCTTCCTACCAGTTTTTTACCAAAGAATTTTCCGTCGAGCGAATTGGGAGTATAGCAATGTAAAACGAGAAAAACCGCGAAAAGTGAACAAGATTGGGCAATTTCTTCCCAACGCAGCCAAATTTCTCTCAAAGGCACATACACCCCCCCTCTCCCGAACAACGACCAAATACGACCCCCTCCCCTCCCCAGCGTCCAAGTACGACCCCCATGTGTTTCACACAGCGATTTTGTCCCCTGTGTGCGAGGCGAATGGATCCGCAGCTGCAGTTGCGTGCCACTTTCACAGCTCAAAAGTGCACGGGAACGGGGCTGGAGGGACGTGGTACCCGAGTCCTTTTTTCCGCTCATGCTATCGTCAAGGGACAGCAGTTTCATTGATACCAAGGTCCGTAGCGAAACACGCACTCAGCAGTAGAGAACAACTAGAAGTGAGAGGGTGCACACGAGTAGTGCGTTCGGCCATGGTTAGGCGTAAGGCTAACCGTGCGGCAGCGCCAACGTAGTGTTGAAAACGGCATTTGGGTGTCACTCGAGCCCCATTCCCGTGCTTTTTTCACCAGGAAAAAGTGGTACGCTACTGCATTTGCAGACCCATCCACCTCATACATGGCAAGGACCAGGATCCACGGAAGGGGATCCAGCAGGTGCGAACCCTCCCTTTGTAGTCACCACCTCCAAGTAATACTGCGCTACTTATGATTAGGGCACGCCATTGTGACAGAATTCCTGGAAAATACCACCCCCTAGTGCTCACTCTTGGTTTACGACCCCTGCCCCTCCCCATCCTACCTACTAGTTTCCTAGATTTTCCCAACTTCCCACCAGTTTTCGGGCATTCCCCGAAAAATTTCTATTTCCCCAGAGAATTTTGCTGTCGAGCAGGGGGGGGGAGGTCGTCAGCAACTTACTGCTATTTTCAACTATCAGAAATAGTAGTTGTACAGAAGTTTAGCGGCCACAACTGCAGGGGGGGGGGGATAGTGTCCGTGAAACAAGGAAAATCGACTATCAATAAAGATTTTTTTTCGGACCAAGTACCACCTCACCTCCTTCGCAGACAAATCAGTCAAATACGAGCCCCCCCCCCCGTTGTGATTATCACAACGATGGCGTGTCCTGCTAATGAGTCTGGCAGATACTGGGCCCTATTCTAACTTTGAAACTGTTCCAGGAAATGTTCATCAGACAACAAGTGTACTCTAACGGAATATACTGACCTCATTAACAAGACCTACGACTGGCCAGCAAAAGACGCTAAGCACGGTTTTCCTGTGCCTGTTCTACGACGGTCCTCTATGGATGAAGAATAGCGAAAATAGCGTGTTAAATAGCTGTAGAGTTCGTACTCACAGTTTCGTACACTAGTGTCACCTACCTAGTCAGGTGCCTTTTTATGTGCACTTGTAATAATTACTGTAAATTGTTGATATGTACCATGAAACTGTTTCGCTTTACTTTTCTATGTAATGATATGTTGCCAAGTTTTAACCGATGAACCAATGATGTACAAATGATAAAGCATTGTTTTCTTTCTTCACTTGATAATTACCATTCACAGGACACGTACATTGGGAATCCGCAGCGATTGGGTGGGGGGCTCGTATTTGGTCGCTAGAGGAGAGGGTCGAACTTACCTTCAAGTATTCTCGGTTTTCCCGTTTCAAAAGTGCTATACCCTCGTCTAGCTCAACGCATTTTTTGGGAAAGTTCTTGGAAAACTGTTAAGAAGTTGGTTGAATTCAAGAACATTGTAGGTAGGAAGCGGGAAGGGAGGTCGTGCAACCTACCAGATGAGTAAGTTTAGAGGGAAGAGGTTTTCTGCACTTTTCACCAACAGCAGGAAGCCTATTATACTTCTGTGAAGTGTATAACACGTTCCGGACGCGTGACAACATGGGGTGTGTATGCATTTGTCTCTATGGGTGTTTCATTTGACTGATCAAGCTTTTTCTTTCATATTCTAATGCTGTTAAAGCACGTTTTCGTTTACGGAAGATGCATCCCTCGTACGTGATAGAAATGAGGGAGGAAATTACTGGTGAACTACTGACGAAAAATTACGAAATGTCCCGGAGATTCGTGCAGTACGGCGGTTCGCACTGTGATAAAGCGCTTGCTTCCTTGCTTGAGACAGGAAAGTCTTGCTGCCCTGAAAGGAGGGATGAAAGTGGCGTCCCATGCGCGATATACAGAAGATAGCTCGTTGCGCAGTGTCTTCTAGCCAGTTGACTCGGCTCGCTATAGTTCTTTTTGCCAAATCTGTTGGACTGGTGTGGATGCCGCGCGCGCGATGTCAACAGCGCTTTACCGCGCCTCAGCAACCCGAATCTTCTCATGAGCGTCCTTTTAGGCTCCATTTGTAGACAACGACTTTAGGGAATTGATGAATTCTTGGATCTGGACGAGGCGTTCAAGTCACATTCTGTCAAAACGTCAGATGAATAGGCAAATTAATCAAATTCCATCCATACCCTTGTTCGCTGCGGATGACGGGGCGTGTGAGGCTGGGTATGGCGCGCCGTCAGCCCGTCTGGTTGCTGAAACGGATAAGCGACAACAATTTGTGGAAATCGACTGACACGAACGATACGATTAAGTCTTATCGCTTGCCAAAAGAAAAAGAACGGGTTGGCACCGCGCCAAACCCTTCCCCTAAGACACCCCATCATCCACAGCGGAGAGGGCTGCGCATTCTTCCTCCACAGATCCCTTGGTCCGTCAAAGTCGCTGTTTATGAACGCGGCCATAAATATTTATCTCGTATTCAAGAATCCAAACGAGATTTAGTAGCAACTTCAAAGCTCGCTCTTATGCTCATTACAAGTAGGTTTTTATTACCAGTACAGTCGCTCGCCTACGATCTGCTCCGCTTCTAGACCAAAAAGAGCATAAATTGCGCGTCAGGCTGACTAAGGCACCGCTTTACTGAGCTCAAGCTTGTAATGATCCTAACAATCAACAAGCTGCTGACAACGCTCAATAACAACTTGATGAGCAAAATAATAACAACTTGTAAGAGTGAGGCTCATTTCACTTCACCGCTATCGACAGTACAACAGCCAGCCATGGCTGAACGTGAGTGGTCTTCTGAGTCCATGTCCCATGTGGCCCCGTGTCTGTTCCCTTGGTGAACGGGTAGTTCAGAGCTTTGCTTTTTCTGCTGCTCAACAGTGACTAGGAGAAGGAAGCATCTGGGTAGATCCAGAGACTTTGTGAGCAGGAGATCGGACGGTACACACATGCTAGCTGGCCATGGGATTTCGTTGCTAGTCGACCCAACTCACTGTAGCGTTATCGTGTCCAATTGCTAAGAGACAGGCTTGAATAGGAGCCCACCTATAGCTTTGAACTCAGTCCTCTTGACGTGCACCCGCTAAACTAGTTAGTGTTGTGCGAAATACTGCTAACGTGCACGACTAACGTTCTTTTGGGAGACGGTCGAGACAATCGTAGTTGCCGCGCCGTCGCGTGCGGCGCATCTTGCAGCGATAAGCGGCAGAATCTCGATCTGGCACTTTCCCGACTGAAGCCGCGATGACCATGTGAATCCAAGCATGAGCGAACTCCATGCCAAAAAACACACGTCTTTCAAGTTCCTGTAACATTCAGAATTTAGACCGTCAGGCGGGAAAAGTCGTCTCGTGGGGGCGACGTCGCTTGCACACCCACAAGAGCGGCATATTACAATTGTCTTGCCACATATCCCGTTCTTTTCAGCACAACCTACTCCAAATGATCCTTTTGCCGCACTCAAGAGGTGAGTTGTTAAATAATTACATGCCCACCTGCTGAACAGAAGATGACAAGTTTCATTCCCACCTGAGTTAGGCAGCGTTCAGACTTCGCGACGGCAGCGCTTCGGTCGCGCGATTCGACGATCGATGCGCATGCTTTCGACTGCATCGATCGCGTCGAACGCGCGACCGAAGCGCTGCCGTCGCGAAGTCTGAACGCTGCCTTAGTCATCAGCCGATGTCACTGTCACTTCGCTGAGAAGTCGGGGACCTGGATGGCTCGCTAGCGCTGATCTTCTGCGACGCTGAGCATCGTCACGCCTGCTTGTCTGCTCCCTTTCAACGAGGCAGCGTAACACTTTCTGAAACAGCTTTTCAGAATGTGACATGGCCAAGCCTCGCTTAAAGGCAGTTGGCACGATGATTTGATACTCGGCCTAAAATGCTAGTAGGGCGCTATATAGTGGGGAAATGGCGAAAGAACGGAGTGAAACGGTCAAAATCCTGCGAAGAAAGAGCCTCCGTTCTCAATGTGTTAGAAATCAATTTTGGACGAGTTTCCTGTAGGCATCTTGCCAATCACCGCTACCGAAGGTACGGCTGCATATGTGTACCCATATATCCATGCAGCATCACGGCCGCTTCATACCAATCCCTTCGCTTCATAATTTGCTTAGCAAATGAATCGATTAGAGCGTCAGGAACGGTCGTCCATTTGTGGGCGGGCGGGCGTGGCGGGCGTTTGGGTCGGTATGTTGTGGCTTGATAGGGCCCTTATAAGGGCACCTCCCTTGGAAAAGGCATGCAGCGCCTGCTCAGGGTCGCGGAATTCCGTCCTGCCAGGCGTATTAATCCTACTCGTCTTGGGGGATTTATCGTGCCAACTGCCTTTGAGAGGGCCTCTCTCAAGGCACGTAATGCCGAGCTGGGTTTCTTATGTTAAGTAGAATAGAGTTAATGCGCACGTCCCTACTGAGTCGCACCTCAGATCTTAGGGAGCGCGCTCGTTTTTAGGACTTGCGCAACAAAATTATGCTAAACGCTCAGGTGACATAGTACGACTCCTTTACAACTCTTAGGACTCTATGCGTATCGTTTTTGTAGTTTGAATGGAGGGTAGACACCGCTTCAGCTTGATTCGGCGATTAGCAGTAAAGCGTGAATGACCGATTTTGAATGATAGACCAGCAAAAAGGATGATAATGTGATTCACCTCTGATCGCAAAATTTCTCAGTTGCGCGATTATCGGTGTAGTGAACGGGAGAGACAGTCGTAATTTGTCGCGTCGTCGCGTGCGGCGAATCGTGGATTGGTGCGCGACGAGTTATTAATGTCTGTAAGCCACCCTATTGGAGCAGCATTAGCGGCGGAGACAAAACTCCATGAACAGCCATATGAAAGTTCTCCGCCGCCTCAATACTCAACTTTGAACGGCCAAAGAGGACAACTCGTCTGCGGCGTCGCTAGCCACGACCGCCCACCAACGCGGCATATTGCGACTGTCTTGTCACATACTCATCGTAAAATATTGGATGCTGCCTGACGGAAATGCAGCAAAATGTCGAGTCACATAAAGAAAAGTAGACGCTAAAGCATGCCGAGGGAGGCGCGCTCTCTTTACGTTCCCCCCTTTTCCAAGACCTAGGCTCGGCTCGGTAGGGCGCAGACGACCAGAGTGCCGTGGCGGGGATGGTTGCAGGGCCGTACAGTCGATATCGTCACAGTTAGTCGGAGGAATGAAATGAGCCCAAGTTTTCATCAGTGGTTTTCTACCTCAGTCGGTCACCAATCGATCAGTACTGTCACAGAAGAGCAGCTGGAGGCGGGCTCATTCCGCCCCTGAACCCCACCCCGAGTGACTGCGACGATATCAACAATAGCTGCACGGACGTGTATCCTCTGCCCCTCTCTATTGTGTCAGTCAGGACACCGCGTTGTAAGTTGCATGGTACAGGCTGGATAGGCATGGGTGATGGCGATATCGCATGAAGCTGGCCTCGGCATCTTGTGATGGGCAGTTTGAGGAGTGGTGGAGGCGCTTTGACAGTCCCCACTCCCATCAACTTCCCTTCCCTTTCCCACAGTTGTTCAGCAGTGACAACTGATTCACACATGACTGTTACTTAAAGGCAGTTGGCACGATAAATCGCTATACAGGTGTAGGATTTGTACAACTGGCTTAACAGAATTCCGTGACCTCGGACAGGCGCTGCGTGAAGCCTTTTCCAAGGAGGGTACCTCTATAACGCCCTATTGAGCAACAGTCCCAAACGCCTTCCTTGCCCGCCCGCCCACAAACGGACGACCGTTTCTGACGCTCGTATTCATTCATTTGCTGAGCAAATTATGAAGCAAAGGGATTGGTATGAAGCGGCCGTGATGCTGCATGCATATATGGGTACACATATGCAGCCGTATCTTCGGTAGCGGTGATTGGTAAGATGCCTACGGGAAACTCGTCCGAAATCGATTTACAAGTCACTGAGAACGGAGGCTTTTTCTTCGCAGGATTTTGACCGTTTCACTCCGTTCTTTCGCCATTTCCCCACTATACAGCGCCCTACTAGCATTTTAGGCTAAGTAGGAAACCATCGTGCCAACTGCCTTTAATAGTACGTATTTAATAAACTTAGAATTGCAGGATGTCACTTCAATCTAAAGAAAGTCCGTCCAACGAGAGCGCCGAGGAAACCAAGCGTGAAGACGAAGGTCCGCACACGTTGGATCTGAAAGACCCAAAACAAAAAGCCCTGTACAAACTCTATCGCCCGGAGATAGTCACACCGAAATTAAGAGGAATAGAACTGCTCAGGATGCCGTGGCACAATAAGGTGAATTTTCGCTTTAGCTATAAAAGAATGTGTCTTTCACTTCAAATTCTTCCTTTTGAGCTGAACATCGATATAGCATAGATTTAACTATTAAGGACACAATTCGCGATGACCTGAGAAGTAGAATCCTTCCTGCGCATGGAAGGTGCAGGTCTACAACTTAAGGTGTTCCATTTTCTGAGCGCGAGATTGCGTAATAAGGATGTGAGAGTCTTGTGAAGTGTCTGGAACTCCACCCCACTGCCTGAAGTTCCTTCGAAAGAAAGACGGCCAAAACAACCGCAATTCATCGCGCCGTCGCGCGCGATGTACCGTGCGGCTATGCGCGGAAAACCCTAATGCGCATCAATTTGTTGGTTGGGGCAGCAAAACTCAAAAGAGTCCAAGCAGAGAAAAGACTCCAAGACGAGCGATGTCGAATTCCCCCTTCCCTTTACCGCTCACACTGAAATGGCCAGGCGGAACGACTCATCCGTCCGACGCGGCGTCCTGGCCACACCTACCAGCGTGGCATAATACAGCTGTCTTGTCACATACCTGGTTTCTCCACGTAATTTAGGTTCCTATGTTCATTGGTGTTGCTCGAACGTTATATTAACTCCTCGTTCGGAAATGAATGGAAGGACCCGGGTATGTGACAACACAATCGTAATATGCCGCGCCGGTGGGCGTGGCCAGCGACGCCGCGCGCTATGGATGAGTTGTTCTACTTGACCGTTTGAGAAAGTTGGAGGGAAGGGGAATTCGATATTGCCGGTGATGGAATCTTGGCTCTACTTGGATTCGTATAAGTTTTGCTGCCCCGAACCGACAAATCTATGCACATCGAGAATGTGCCCCAAAGCGCCGCACAATACGTAGTACGCGACGACGCGACAAATTACGATTGTCTTGTCTCTCTCTCTCAGTAGACGGCACCAAGTTGCTGGCATAGCGCCAGAAAGTGTCGAGAACTCGTCCAAATGCAGTAAGATTCGGAAGAAACCAAAAAATGGTCTTATTTGAGGCAATTTCGACGGCTTTTTTCTCTTCTCTTCCATTCAGTACCTGTGTGTTCATATTGGCCCATCACTGGTCTCTTTTCATCGTGAAAATTGCATTCGTTTCATAGCTTTTATCCCTCTTAGTGGCAGGGTTCACTGTTCCGGTATGATGGCTTTACTTCTCTTGATTGAACGCCCAAATCCGGGTATGTGACATGAGAATCGTCATTCACCGCGTCGCGTGCAGCGTCGCGTGCAGCGTCGCGCCCGCAAATGACGATTTCTAGATCGTAAAGGCAATAAAAACAATTTATGCGTCCATTGCCGCGCGCGGCGGAGCGGCAAATTACGACTCTCTTGCCCGTCTCCCCCAAACCCTCAGCAAGAAGCGTGTCAAGTCAGCACTGGCTGGGGAGTCCTTTAGGCAGATTTACGGCCCCTTTGAACTGCAGGACAAAGTTACGGACGATGTCGGCCTTTCAAATGTGACTCTAACACTTTTGTTATGAAAATCCAAGCTTCTTGAAGATAAAGGCCTCGCTGAGAAAGATGTGCGGTGAGCAGACGACCAAGTAACCACAGGATCTGGCCTGGCTTTTGATTGGCTCTGCCGTTACTTCTGATGTGACGTCCGCTTTGGAGCCTAACAAGTAAACCTTTCTGCTATCAAGCATTGCAGGGCATGGCGTTCACTCTTTACGAACGACAGTTTCTTGGCATCCATGGACTCATTCCGCCAGCCATGATGACAGCCGAACAACAAGCTTATCGTACAATGGTGACACTTCGTGGACTACCCGATGATCTTGCGAGGTTAGATTTCTCGGCGCGGTTCGGGAATGAGGGGAGGGGGCATTTAGCACTTTCGCTGCTTCGCTAGTTAGGTTTGCAGGTCGCACTGGTAAAGCCTATGAATCTTGTGAAGTTGGAGCAAACTCGTCGAGCGACCACGGTAAAACATGGAAACTCTTGCAGGCCCCTGAGTAGCTCTCCAGATGGCTCGAAACGTCGATGGGAACTAGCAAAAGTGCAGAATGCCCTTTCCCCCTCATCGCCGAATCGCCCCGCCTTCTCTTCTTGAATTCTCCACGGTTCGACAGCAACGTTTCTTATGTTCAGGTATATAGAACTGGATAACCTCCAAGACCGCAATGAGAAATTATTTTACCGCGTTATCTGCGAGAATGTGAAAGAGCTAATGCGTATCGTCTACACACCTACAGTTGGACTTGCATGTCAAAAATTCGGTTTCATCTTTCGCAATCCGAAGTATGGCTTCGAATTATAACTTGCACCCAAACTCCGTAGGATACACTTATCCCGAAGATGGGGTGGGCGTGGCTGCGTACATCTGTGTAGGCGTTCTGGAACGAATGGAATTTGTCTCCGACTAGCGCAAAGCATGATGACGGCTGTCTCAAATGGAAAGATCCCACCAGCCGCCACCACGTTAAATAAGCAGCCACGCCCACTCTATCCGAGATATGGGGTGCACTCACAATCAAACGTACAGCCCACGATTGACTGAGAGGTAAAGACTGTATCTGAGAGCCAAAAGGGGCGTTTCCTGATACAGTTGTAGTTGCGAACTTAGTGAAGGTCCAGACGCAAGAGAGGCAGAGGTGCGTTTATTAGAAAGGAGGGTCAACGCGAAAAGGTTATCAAGTTTTTTCCTACAGTCGTTTCCGTCCTAAGGTGGGCCGACAAGTGTAATTGAGCCACTTAGCTCACGTGGAACTGCGCAGTAGGGGCATCGGGAAGTTACGAGCAAAAACTGAGAGTAGCAGAGTAGCAGAGCAGAGTGAGTATGCACGAGAGTAGCAGTCTCTCTCCATAGCAAAGACAGCCACAGGTCATTATCAACGGTGCCCCCACTGCCTAGAGAAAATGCCTTGGGCAGGCCGCCGAGACGGTACTTGCTAGACGTGCAGTCGTGTGACCAAGGTGGCTCAGTGGTACAGCTCGCAGCATCACAGGAATTCTGACACATAAGATTGATTGATAAGACATGTCATTTGACATAAACTGACAAGTAATATCAAAATGCCCCTTCCAAGCCGAACAAAGCCAGAACTTCTTGCAAAAAGTGTGGATACTGGATGCAGTATTGATTAAATTTCATTTGAAATTTATTCCCTAGGGGACTCTACATAACGATCAACGACAACACTATAAGTAGAATCTACGAGATTCTCGCAAACTGGCCGACAACAAATGTCAAGGTAAGCGGATTTTCTTGACTAGCTCCTGTTCGGGGGGAAATGCACATAGCTGTTTCCGTTGTGGTCGATGGGCGTGTCAGGCGCTGGGTTTGGTAAGTAGCCAGTCCGTTTTTCACCAACAACCGTCGTTTGTTCGCTTCAGCAACTGTTAGAGAGCGCGCAGTCCAAACTCTGCTCCTTGGTACACTTCAACGTCTGCAGCGAGAATGACTGTATCTTTCAGGCGATTGTTGTGACAGATGGTGAACGAATTCTGGGGCTGGGTGATCTCGGCACTTACGGTATGGGTATCCCGATCGGTAAACTTGCACTCTACGTAGCTCTGGGTGGTGTTCATCCCGAGTGGTGCCTGCCAATTCTGATTGATGTCGGCACCAATAATGAGGTTAGTCATTGCTCTCGTTGAATAGGCATATAATCGCTCACATGCAGCTTTTCAGAAACTGCTCAAAGATCCATTCTACACAGGCTTGCGAAGAAAACGTGTACGTGGACCTGCCTACGACCTTCTCATGGATTACTTTATGATAGCCTGCACTAAACGGTAAGATGGCATCGAAGCGAAAAGGCCAGTCCTACATAGTAAGGTAGCTGAAAGTACTTCGCGCAACGGATGAAATGTTCCATTTAGGAGAACTCTATAGCCTCCAATGCTTCCTCTAGGACCTCTCGAATTGGAATCTGCTTTGGAACACCTCATCCATCCTGCAGCGTAGAGTATGCACTTATAGGGGCAGGCATGGGTCCATGTATAATAGCAGGAGAGCATGTAGCACTTGTGTAAGCTAGAGTTACATATGTTACGTTGCGGATACTAGATGTGTCAGGTGCAAGGTTTGGCGCATTGCCAGCCCGTTTTGCACTATTTGTTGTCGCTGGCCCACTTCAACAATTGCTGGAGAACAGGCTGGCGCTGCGCCAAACTCAGCCCATCCCCCTGAACACTACAGCATCCGCAGCGAAGAAGGCGATAGTTAGGGAGCTCAAGGAGCAGTCGAAAGTTCTGAGCATGCTCTCATATACCAACCCACACTTCTCGTGAGGGAACTTGCCTGCAGGGTCACCAAGAAGACTGGTTAAGTATCAACCCCTCAGTATGACTTTTCGTTGATTAAAAAAAACGGAGAAAGTCTCAAATCTGACATTGACTGCGCAAGTCCCTCCTTCCGCACCTTCACGTACAGTAGCGAAAAAAAAATTGGAACAAGCCCAAGTCGCGCGCTTTTTAATAGTTTTACATACAATTTTTAAATTGCACATGAAAACTTTGTTTGCTCAAATCAAGTACGCCTTAAAATGCTATTCTAAAAAATAAAGTTTGTTGATTAGATTCGTTACCGGGACAGAATTTTGAAGATTATTGCGATGCGGCATGCCGCTGCCACTCTGATATTGGACCGGTTTTCAAAGTTTCTAATGCTTTGCGATCCATCGGAAGAAGATCACACCTGTCTGAGTGTTCGCTCCCTTCTTCCATTTCTTTTTTACAACTCTCGAGAAACCTATGTTGTTCCCAAAGCATTAGAAATTTTGAAAACCGGTCCAATATCAGAGTGGCAGCGGCATGCCGCATCGCAATAATCTTCGAAATTTTGGCCTGTAACGAATTCAATCAACCAACTTATTTTTTAGAATAGCATTTTAAGGCGTACTTTGTTTGAGCAAACAAAGTTTTCATGTGCAATTTAAAAATTGTATGTAAAACTATTAAAAAGCGCGCGACTTGGGCTTGTTCCAAGGTTTTTTTTCGCGACTGTAGATTTTCATTGAAGATTTGGCCGTAATGTCCTCATTCAATACGAAGACTTTGGAAATTTGAACGCATATCGTCTGCTGGACAAATACAAGCAACAGTACAACATGTTCAATGATGATATACAAGGTATTTGCGTCCTCATCAAGGCGCATTTCACGCCGACCGTATAGGTGTGTTCACTTGATCCGCTACCAGGGTACAGCATCATTTTGTGGAACACATAGGGGGGTCGTACTATTCAGCCCCCTCCCCGCTCGACGGGAAATTTTTGGGTGAAAAGTGGGAAATTGGTAGGTATGTAGGTGTTGGGGAAGGTAAGGGGTCGTATCAATAACCTCAATTAGGAGGGGGTGCACTGACACCTCTCCTCACCCCGGCAGGGGAGGGCGGGCGGGGCGGGCGTACGTAACACAGGCAACACTTCGCATCAGCCGACACGTCATGCTGTACCCACACTGAGTCCGCTACCCCTTCTATCGGTGGGCTGCCTACTTGAATGTCAAGGAGAAGGGCGCTCGGTGTAATAGTATGTGGTATGAACTAATATGGTCAGCATGAAATAAGCCCTCGAGTGGCTATTTGAGCCTTTGTGAAGGGCATTTTCAAAGGAACGGCTGCTGTGGTCGTTGCTGGTCTTTTGACAACTACTCGACATCAACACCAAAATGGAAGTTATGCGAGTTAGCAGAATTGTACTTCTTCGGGTGCTGGATTGGGGTAAGTTTCGCACCTGAGTTTTAACTGCAAAACTTCATTGCAAATGAATTTGTTTAATGGAAAAAGAACTCTACGAAAGCGCTGCGCTTGTGGTTTACTAACGAGACGGTGTGGGAGGGACGTGGACTGGAGTGAAGCCAGAGCAGCCTTTTCCACCAATCGTTGCGTGATCAGAACGACACACTTGGTAAAAACTGCCCTGGTTGCGCTTTCCACTCACTCTGCTCGCCTAACTCGTTTTGCTAGGGATAAGGAGTGCCAGCGTTGGCGTGGGAGACAGCCTTCCTTCTTTTCGCCTAAATAATCGGCCGACTCGCAAGCAACATTCGCACTGAATTTTAGATTCGTTTTGGACCGAAAGCTTTTTGCTAAACTCATAGTGATGTGTTTGATCCATTTTAGACGCCCCGCCCCTTGTTACTACAGATAACATCCTTTATCTGTTTAGGTGGAAAGAGCGATTTTCCCTTGGGGCACGGTCCGCAGTGTAGGTGAGAGTTGCAGAACCTTCCAGCTGAGCTTTTGGGAAGCAGTCCCCCCCCCCAACAGCACGTCCTTGAAGTCCGTAGAGGACGTTCCCAAAGGGGCAGTTGCGAGCGTTGTGAGGAATGCGAATCTGGGACGGGAGAGAGAGGCAGAGACGTACATACCGGAGAGGAGAGTCGATACAAGAACTAATACGTTCGTCAAACAAGTGAGAAAAAATAGTAATGAAGTACTTGTCATGCTTCAGATATTGTATTCAGGCTGCTACGGGTGTGGCAGAAATGTGCGTAAGAGAAATGGTGGAGGAAGGTCTTACCGTGGAGGAGGCATGTGCACAAATCTACATGATCGATATCGACGGTCTTATCACGAAAAGCCGAATGCCAACGTTAACACCGCGACATTTCCCATTCGCAAAAGTTGGTGACTTTGTAGGCATCGAAACTTATCATCTCCAGAGTGGGACAAGACCATTTTTTAGGAAATGGAAGACACTAAAGACCTTTTAGAAGTAGTCAAACAGGTGAAACCGCACGCCATCATCGGTAGGTTGTATGTTGATCTCGCCTTTTTCATCGTGAGCATGAACAAACGAAGGTTGAACTTCGAGTAAAGAGCTACTGCACTTAAGGGAGGAGAGTGGTGGCAGGACAATAGTTGGAAGAGCCCAGACAACTAGTCTTGTTCCCCGTGCCTCTTCCCCCGTTACAGTGACACCAAATTCCCAGCTTTCAGGGTCCAAGTTTTGTTTCTCCTTATCCAAATCCCCAGCCCACCACGGCTCTGGAGAAAACTTCTTCAATACAGCCCCTCCTCCCTCCCGCTGATGAGTTTGAACGTAAGGGGTGTCCGCGACTACGAGCGACAAGCTGCGCTATTTCATTTGAAGGTGTCGCCCGATGGACAAGGCGAGTGAAGGGGTAGGAGTAGAGAAAGGGGGAAGGGCATCATTAGGCGCCAGAAGAGGCTCTGACTTTGGAGCGCGGCATTCGCCCAACCCCTTCGACGCGCCCATGCTCCGCCCCCTCACTCGCCAGAATTTCCTTCTATGGTAAGGTACCCCTTCCATCCCACCTACCGTCTTGTGAACCTACCAGATTTTGCGATCGAGTGGGGAAGAGGACGGGGAAAATCAGCCATGAAAAATTCTGTCTCGCGGCAAAACATGGCCCCGGTTTTGTTACAATGATGACTTCGAGCTCTGATGGGGGGGGGGGAGGGGAGGAGAGGTGGATTCGACCGCGCCGACTCCGATCGTCTTTCTAGGACTGAGCTTGAAGAGATCACTGTCCTGGTGAGATCCATTAATGAGCCTAGGTAACGTCGCAGCGTGCAACCCCCACCCCCCCCCCCGCCCACATCCCTCCCCAACTCCCATCTCTATCGCATAATTTTTTGTAGGGGCGTCGACAAAGGGAGGCGCATTCACCGAAGCAGTTATCAAGACGATGGCAGCAAATAACGAACGACCGATAATATTCGCTCTCTCAAACCCGACAAGCAATGCGGAATGTACAGCTGAAGCAGCTATTCGCCTGACAGATGTGAGCAGATGAACAATAAGAGATCCACAAATCACATTATCAATACAAGTTTCCAACTGCTTTCAGGGAAAAGTGCTGTTTGCTTCGGGTTCGCCATTCGAAAATGTGGTCTACAAAGGGAAAACGTATAAACCAGGCCAAGGCAACAATGCCTATATTTTCCCCGGAGTTGGGCTCGGAGCTGTACTGTTCAGTTCAAAGCACATTGCCGACAAGATTTTCCTTTTAGCGGCCCGGGTCAGA
>MU913143.1:10090-23284 GCA_036418165.1 Cooperia oncophora
AAAAACAACCGAGAATAGTTAACAACCGAAAACATTTTGTTCAAAAGCATATACGATCTCCCCACACGATCCATCCGACCACGAAATCCAACCCCTCTCGCTGAGGGTCCGTACCGTACCACGTGCCCTGTTCACGGCAGAGTGGGAGGGACATTGAGGTAAAGCGTTCCAGTAAAGCAAAGAGAGGTGGAACAAGATCAGAAGGACGCATTTGTCTGGCTTGGAGCCGCAGGAGAGAACTGCTTTTAGATGCTTAGTGATCTTTTCGCAATTGTTATCGCCTTTCGTATTTGCTAAGGTACCCGTTCGTGTGTGCTTAACCTTAATATTAATCGTAGATAACGAGTTATGCCTTTGTTTTGAAGGGCCCATAATGGCAGGTCGGGGTCGCCTGCTTACTCATTAATCAGGTCACCCGCCCATCAGGTGAAAAAAGACCATCTGGCATGAGCTTCTACCTTTTTCCAGCTCATCAGGGACTCTTTCGTATCAACTGTACCTTTTTTCTTCTCCAAATTTGCACAGATCTCGTCTTTTTCCCCTCTCCAGCCATCTTGAGCGCGGTTCCGTTTTGTGGGGTCATTTTACTGACTCCCATCAATCATTAACAGTGCCTTCCCATGGAGACCTATAAATTCCTGTAAGCCTGTCCAGCAGCAGGAGCTTCGCCACTTGTCGAAAGTCTACAAGTTTTATCAAGATGATTCGTGTCATTCAACAAAAACTAGCAGTAGAAATTAGCGGAAATGGAAGTGTACCCCCTGAGCCGAACAGCGACCTCCTTTCTTCACCAGTACCGGTAGTCTGAACCTATGAGTTTTCTGTTGAGAGCCTCATGAACCACTGCTTCCCGTAGCTCGTATAGGTGCCTTTCTCGTGTGGGCACTACGCTGGCCAAGCACTTTTACTAAGTCTACGTCGATGTCAGCATAGTCTCGGTTGGCTATTCGTCTTCGTTGGAAGCACACTGCAATCGCTACTAGAAGCCTCAGGGGGTTCTCATAGATTATGACGAGTAGACACGCGCTTGGGTCATTTGTTAACCCTCTGCCTCTCTGGTGCGGCGTTGGAGGAGGCGCACTTTTTTGACGTGCAGCAACCTACGCCTTAGGCCGGGAAATCGAACTGGTCCAGCTGCTTCCCAAGATGATCTACTTCCGGCGAGGTCAATCAAAGGAATTCACTTTGCAGCTCGGTGGGTTTGTTACTCTTCATTGTCGAGGTCATTTCCCACTTGTCTCAGATAATTTCATGAATATTTTGGAAGCTCCAGAGGCAGGGTTGATCTTCAGGAGTCGGGCCTTGCTGTGTTGCTCACCGGCCCGTATATACCAAAGGCTGTTCAGATTACTGGGCACTGTTCGGATTGGGAGGGCATTTCGCTCTTTCGCTGGTTCCTTCTGCTAGTTCCTGTCAAATTGCACGTCATACATAGACGACACCTGTACGCTCTTGTCAGATGTCGAGGAACATTTTCTTCATAGCTCTACAAGAATTTACTGATCTTCATGGGAGGCAGTAATGTGAAACAGCAAAATGTCCCCAACAAGCCGAACTGCATCGATATTTGTAATAAATGCAGGCACAGTAAAGGTGGGTACCAACTGAAAACTGTTCCGGGTGGTATGATCGATCATGTTTCCAAAAGGGAAAAAGGATAAATGGCAAGTATATGTGCACGTAGTATCTTTTTCAGAACATTCTTGCTGAGCCACGTAGAAAGAAATTCGGGAACTTGATATAAGGGAAACCCAAAACCAGTGCCCTACACTACATGGTAGGTTGCTCGTGCAAGCCCTCCCTTTTCAGAGGTTGACAGTCTAACAAATGCTCTGACAGTTTTCCTCACTTTCCCTCATTACTGTCGAGTACGACTACGACTCCAGTGTTCGTTTTTGCCTAGACTCCTCAATTGTTCTCTATCCTCATAGTCATTGTGTGGCTGCGCAAACATTCATTACAGAGTTTTTGCTCAAATGAATGTTCCGCAGTAGCCTTGATTTTTGGCCGTATCGCTATAAAGACGCTCATGGACAAGAGCAGGCGATATGTAGTTTTCTTGCAGAAGAAGGCGGCTTTGGAAAGATTTTATAAGACCCTGAGTGCTAAGACCCTGAGTGCTGAACGTCCTGCGCCCCTCGATAACTTCGCCTTGTAAGCGTTTTGTATAGCAATGATAGTATCTAGTGCGTTCCTCCCATTCATTTTTTGAAACAAACTGAAGGAAAGGGAATCTCAGCTCACTTCTGTGTAGAAAAAAATTTCTGGGTGTTTTGGGTTTTTTGTCACCGTTTTGTGTAGTTTTGTGGATTTTGCCCTTGCATGTCTATGAAAATCTTCAGCTGAGAAGGGAAACCTAAACGATCCTCTAACACCTCTGTCCATGCTATCTCTGACCTAGTCAAAAGGACAAAGTCTTTGCCGTTGATCGATCTTTTGGAATGCGGAACGCACTCCATTTACATTCGGAATCGTAGTGGCTCACTGAATGCGATATGGCCTATGCCAGCAGTGACAATGACATGTGGGTAGCCAGCCACATGTTCAGATCAAGGTTTTTATCCCCCCGCCCACAAATTGGTACTGTCGTCCCCCCCAGGGGTGAGAAGGCTTGGGTGGCTTCCGAGCGCGAGCCGGAATCCGGAATCTGACCATCCGAACGCGCCCATGGTAAGCGGCCACTTGCCACTACACCGCTTCCGCCTATTCTTACCCTATGATATCTGCTCATTTCTAGTGATCATAGTGACAGGGGGACTGAGATGCGATGGGTTCGTAAGACGATGCAAAACCTTTTGCTTATTCATAGCTTCGGAACGCATTCTTTATCACAGGAACGTCTCCACGCTATCCCAACCATTTTTAAAAAATATTTTTCCCTTCGATGAAAACTAGCTAGTTCTAAAGGTATAGAATATGAAAAGGAAATCGCAATCGTGACGCTGGGTTCGCGAAAACCTTCAACGAAGCCTCCAGCTTCTTGAAGGAAGCTTCTTTCTTCGTTAACCTCGGCATTTTCGTAATTCAATGATATTCTTGTGCCAGGGCAGGAGGTGATGTAGTGACAAGTATCGCTACCATTCGACCGTGCGTTAACCGGGTTCAAATCCTGCGGTGGGTGGACTTCCGCCTAGGCCAACCAAGCCTTCCACCCTCTGGGGGATTCTTCTGGGAGGATAAAACACTGACTTGTACATCGGCTGGCCACCGCAAGTCATTGTATAGGCCACATCGCATTCAATAAGCCACTACGATTCTGAAGTGGAATGCGTGCCGCATCCCACAAGAGGAATTGATCAACGGCGAAGACTTTATCCTTGTTAACCTTTAATCCTTCTGTGCCAGCGTGGTTTTGGAGTGGAACTTCTTCTAGGCCTAAAGTTTCGACCAGATCGTCGTCCTCCTTGGCCAAGTATACCACAGCATGAGCGGGATGCGGTCACTCTGCTAAGGGTTAGTAATGAAAAAATAATGAAATAAAGTTCCACCAAAAAACCTCGTTGGCACAAAAGTATATCATTAAATTTCAATGGGGCATTTTTCAGCGAGCGTTTTTTTGCATTTATGAGAGCCCTGAACAATCCTTATCCAGCAGTCTCTTTCATCAAAAATATTTGATTGTAAGTAGAATATGGAAGGTTTTTGTTGCAACATACCGACCCGGACCTGAAAGAAACAGAGGGATTCAGGAATCATGGGGCCAAAAAAAAAAAGTAACTTCGACCGAGTCACATATCAGCAAAGTTTTTGCAGCCCAGAGAGAAGACGTGGCTACGAGTACCAGGGCGGATTAATATGGCTTCTAGAAAATGTTCCGATCAGAAATTTATCAAAGTGTAATTATAAGCGCCTCGAAAGGTACAATGAAGCAGATAGCCTGGACTTTTTTGCCTCCCCCTGTAATATAGAAGCCTTTGCGAGCAAAGCTTCCTATCTCAGCTCGACCAAGTTCAATTTTTCTTTTTTCTTTTCGTCACAAATCCGCCTAGCACTCTTCGAACTTCTTTTGAGCGACATTCACTACAGCTGTCAAACTTCTTCACAGTACGAAATTGACTTGCGATTTCAACTTTGGTGGTTGCATTAGCTCTCCTCCGCAGCGAAGCACGTGAGCCAACAAAACTTACTCGTAAATGCCAAGAATACTACCAGTCTTCCGTGCCAGCTGTTTCAGCATGCCCCTGCCTTTTGCTGCGGGTTACAAGTCAACGTTTTACGGACTCTAAAAATAAGCTCTGTCAAAACCCGCGGAAATTGCTCTGCAACACTGTATATCTGGATTCGCACTTCCTTCCTAACATTTAGTTTACATCTTAACAGATTTCTTAAGTAACAGTAATCATTCCCCGGTCATTCTATCCGTCTCTTCTTGAACTGTGGCCGACGAGTTTAGCAGTACACGTCGACTACGAGGAAAAAGTGACTCACAACAAACCTGCTCGTAAGTGCTACACAAAAACCTGTTTCGCATCAGGTGTTGAACAAAAAAAGGAACGGTAACCTTTCACGGGTCTTTAGCAACTATGAGATGCGCCACACATTCACAAACACTTTCCATGCAAAATGGAAAGTGTTTGTGAAGTGTTTACCCTACCAGGTTGTAGGCTTGATGTATTTAACAGATCCCATTGATATTGTCCTTGTATGAACTGTTCATGTCCTACTTCAATCCATTATGCACGTTTTCCTGTATCTCTTCTGATTCCCAAAATCAGCAGGCTGCTGCTCCTGCTTGGTGGCGCTTTAATAACCTTGGGAGGGGTATGTGGTGGGTGTCCGTGCGAGACATCGAAAGTGCCGTGCGCTTGCCTGTGCCTCGTGATGTGGTTGTGGGAGTGTGTTTATGCTTTTCACCAGTCGTTGTCTCACCCTGCGAATCCTTAAAATCGTGCCAAACACCATATAAACCCCTGTCGAGCTCGGCGATATGGTACTAGCATTTTAAGGTCTCTTCTCAATCTTAACCGAATGTTGGCCAGTCACTTCGACAAGTTTGACAGGAGCTACAGGGTGTGCATCACATGCCAAAAAGGGCATCAGGTTTGACAAGCGTTGTCCCGGTACATATCGTATACAGTATACAGAATTTAGTGTGCTGACAAGCGCTTACATGTCTGGCACCCCTTCCACTCCCCTCCCCTCGCCAAGGTAGTTAGCGCCGGCTTGTCATAGATTGAACCCATTGGGACTCCTGAATTAGTGCAATGTGTGACAAGCCAATCACCTGCGAAGGCGGGGTTTATAAGGATATCCACCAGTGTTCCGTTCCATTCGGAGTGCCTTCTATCTGCCATTTCGCGGAGTGCAGTTGGACCGTGAAGGTTTAGGCGTTGGTTGATCTGTGGCGTGGGAACCGGCTGACGGTTCGGCGCTAAATATCACCATCTTAGTCACTGCGCTTCAGTTGTTAGCTAAAAGCTGAGCTGAACCTGGTCTCAATTATGTATAGAACCTGCTCAGGATGCATTCCTGGCAATTGTTCCAAGTGTCACTCAGAAGCGTCGGACACGAAAGCGGCTAATTGGTAGCTGACTAAAAGTCGTTCGGAGTGCTATGTTCTCCATCCAGTTAGCTGTGTCTCGAAATGGCTCACTTCTTCTGCTACTGCTGCTCACGCGCGCCGCTTTCACCTCCAGCAGCTCCTCCTCCCATCTGTTGAACCTTTGCTTAATTTGCTGTGTCACTATGAAGCGACGTTTCCGGCTACTTTTTTCACGTAAAGTAAAATCGAACGATTGCGATTCGAGTCGAGGAATTCTCAAAGGATCTATCTCTAGCCGCCTTTCTTTGAAAGGTAAGATATGCTCTTAATTTTAGTTCTCTTCAAGGACAACCTAATAGCAACCTTGTCAATCGACTATAGCGTAATCATCTTTAAAAAGAGGATTTTTTTTATTTCTTCTGGCCTATAGTTCATACATCTACGTGTTTCCCAGGGTGGCTGGATGCTATCCCATTTCCTTCTGATTCCTTCTCTTTGCGGATCTATAAGGTACAATCCGACTACGTTCACAAAAGGAGAACGTTCGGGTAGTTTAAGATTTCAGTATAGGCAATGTTGAATTGTGTGAGAATTTCCAGCACTTTCATGCAGTACTCTCATTCTCTTATAGGGAAATTTGATGTATTGGTGCGCTAAAGACCGTAACTTTGGTGGGCGCTTGGATCACATCTCCTAGCACTTTTCCCATTTTTAAACGTTTACCACCACGGTCAAAGCTGTTTCATCGTACAGGAGGGCTGCATAAGGTGTATCAATCAGGCACGAAGGAGATTATAGCGTAGACCACAGTACAGCTCCAAGCAATGCAAATCAAGCCACTTTTCGTTCAACCATTCGTCGACGAAAGGGTCGCTCTTACCTCACTTGACTTCCTGGGTGAGGTCTATAGCAACGCGAAAGAGTTCGGAAACAGTGGAGGTACTCCAGCCTCGGTCGGTCCCCTAATCATAAACACTGGGGCTAATTGAAGGTATTAGTATTAAGGAGCTCGAAGATAGGGTCGTATGGGCATTAGCGGGAAGTATACGAGCAGTTTATCCTATAGCCAGACGTGCTCTGATGGCGAAACATAGCATGTAAGAGCTTCAACATATGTGTATAGGGAATCGATATTAAGCGGATGGTAAGCTATAAATTTTCTAGAACATCCCGTTTTAATTTTCAATGCAACATTGCTCGGAAATTTCGGGAGTCTCTGCAGAGATGAAATGGCCTGTAAGCATTAGGCCGTCGAATCAGGGCCGCCGGTATGCGAACGGCAAAGTAATCGGCATGAAGGGCAAATCTGAATAGGTGATGCTCAAATGGTCCTGGCTAGGCTATCTTCATAAAATAACGCTAGCCCCTCTCGCGCACAATATCTCTTTGTTTCTTTGTTAGCTCTTCACGCTACTACAATGTGATTACTCGAATTGTCTGAGATTTTCGTCCATATAGGGTTCCTTTCTTTTTTTCTTCTTTCTCAATCCCCTTTGAAAACTGATGTTCAATCTAAGTGCATATAATCGACAGGCATCTTTTTTCATATGTGTGCGCGCTGGCCTCCCTTAAGTGTCGAGATAGCCAAACTATAGAAAAACTTTAGGGAAATTCCGTACTTCCGTAATATTAGGTGACAAGGAGATGAAAGGACAAGGACAAACCAGCTGCTTAAGGTAATCGTAACTTGCACCTTAATAGCAGTTCCCCCTTGGTACTGTAAGCGTAAATACGTAGCATGCTATGGATTCAACGCAATGGATCAGGTCGCCTCACCTCACGCATATTTTTAATACGTATGCAGCAACCTCTTCGACAGGCCAGACCGTAGTGATGGGTGAAATGGCGATGCAAGACCCTCTCCCCCAAGTTCCATTATCGGGTACGACTCCCTTTCCCTATCATATTTTTTCTAAGTTCTCTTTACCTCCTACCACTCACCCCAGCTATCCGAAAAATTCTCCTTTTTCTCCTAAAGAAAACGGGCGCTGGATGGATGAAGGGCGGAGAGGAGGAGTAGAGAGTATCGTCATCAACCGAATTCTAAAATCAGGTAATGGGAAACGGTAGCTATATAGCGGTTTGTAACGTCACCCAGGACACATATCATTGGTTGGGGATTCTGGTTCTGGTTCACGACCCCCGCCCCCCTTTTTTTTAGGGGGGGGGGTACGACGACTCCTCCCCTGGTTTTCCCCTTATCGAGCTGTCGAGGGGGGGTATTTAGTACACACGAAACAGAAAAAAATCACGAAAAGTCAGAAAGTCAGCAATCCTCCAGGTCAGAAGGGAACTACGACCCTCGCCCCCCTCCCAACAACGACAACGAACAAATACGACTCCCCCCCCCCTTTACAACGTCCGTGAAACAAGAAAAATCAACTATCAAAAAGAAATTTTTCTCAGCCCAAATACGACCCTCCCCCTTGTCGGGGAATCCCCAACAATAATGTGCCCTGGCGTCATCAGTAAGGAGTATACATACAGGACACATGTAGTGACAAAAGTCGGGAACGGTCAGCATTCGAAAAGAAATATCGCGCTCTGGAAAATTCAAAGGCCGAAAACGACCATCAACGCAATACGATCCCTAACTAGACGACCCAATCTCTTGACATTCTACCCAACGTTCTTTCACAATTTGAGCAAAAATTCTTTGTCTTTAAACCAATACATAAGTGCCGATTACTTCGACAACATTCACATGGTCTTTTGTTTAGTTCCATAAAGCTTTGTCGTCAGGCAAGGTGTTGATGCCCACTGCAGCGTGAAGCTCACTTGTCCGTCGAGATTAGGCCAACGAAGCAATGACAGTAATGAGTTAACGTCAACAGCTGAAGAAGCGCTGACTTCATGAAAAACGTTCGCTTGAATTTCTCGTGCATTAGCTCCGTCCCAGTCGCATTTGTCACATATGTATGAGCGGGCATATGGCGGCACGAACAAAGAGCTACAAGGGCGATAACAGTCATGGATAGAAGGAAGTTCCTTAGAAGCAGCGTGCTTTTCGTTAGCCATGCTGTTAATGACTCTTTTGCGGACATAAGAATGAGTTTACAGGGTTCAGCCAGTGCTGGTACAAATGTATGCCTGTCTTAACTTTGCGGCAATCCGCGGAAGTCCTGTCGTGAGTCCTATTGAACGTATATTTTGGGCCCAACCTCTCCCTGTACAATGGAATGTTCCCATCAGCCTTGGGGTAAGGTGTTCCCTTCCGACGTCATCTGCCTGTGTGATTCACGACATCGCCCGAGCCGATTCGTATCTCGACAATCGCGCGATGTCGCCGGCCGATAGTGTTGTGAGTCGCCAACGATGGCGACGATTGATCCGACTGTTGTTGTGGTGTCCAGCTGGTGCAACGAACGTTTGTTTCATTCCGGTCACTTATAGCGGCAGCGTTCGTCCTAAAGCTTCACCCTCATAATTTTCCTGGATCATCTCCTTTGTTTTTTTACATCTCCTTAAAAGCCTACAACTTCCTTGTTTTCATCGCATGGACAGTGTACTGCCAAGTGGTGCCACTACCACAGGGTATGTTAGGGAAGGAATCCCGCAGAGCATGTTGTTCACTCTAACCCCCCCCCACCCCATATTCCGGCCTCACCTGCTCACCCGCACCCAGAGTCGATTTATTGAAATCACTTTTGTCTGGATAGAATGGTACATTTGCTTGTGCACTAGCAGAGTTCAAGCAGTTCTTTATATAGGTCGTATTCAATATCCACTTGCAGTTTTGAATGAAATTTAAATGCACGCGTTTTAGAAATGCATTCATTGGCCAACGTCGATGAATCCGTCTTTTGTTTTTATGCTTTTATTTTCCTATCTTGCATGAGTTCCTTCCAAGGCACTCTCCAAGATGCAGCCGCAGGATTGGACTGGATCAGCCAACTTCACTGAGGGCTTCCTGGATTGAGGTGTTAGCCTTGGGTCCTTGTCAATTTCACTTTCAATGGTATTATTCTGGACAAAGAGCCACTACATCGTTGGTTCGGTCCTAGAAACCCCGTGAATCTTGTCAGAGTCAGGTTGCGGGAGAGCATCTGTTCTAGCGAGCTTCGGAGACCTCCTACTGTTCAAGGGGAAGGGTGCTACTACAGAACACTGCCACAGGAGGGTGCCATGTTTTGATTTCGGTCAAACTGTATTGGGAGGGGCACTTTATTGATTGACGGCGAGAAACCGAGACAAGCAGAATCCAGCCGTGAATTAACCTCGCGCTGAAGGGTCGCGGTTTTCCCAGAGACTTATAGCGCCCCTCAATTCAGCGTTAAAAGTAGGGAACATTTCGGAGATCTGGAGCAGAACCTATTCAACATTTCCCTCTCACAGCAGAATTGAAGCATTCTATCATTCTGCATACAGCAGTCAGACTTGCGCGCTAGAGATGGAGCAGCTTGTTAGTGAGGCTGAATTTGGCTCACCACTGCCACCACGCAGCTGTTGAACTAGTAAGGAATGACTGCTACGAACGATGATATACATTCTGTCGCTCAAAAAAACGAGAAAAGAGGAAATGAGGGGCTAGCACCTCGCCAAACCCATTACTCCCTTGACACACTTCATCATTCCCAGCGAACACGACTGTATTAGGAGTAGTAGAACAACGATGCGCCATCAGTATATAACGTGGGAAGCCAGCGATAAAAGGACAAATCGGTCATATCATTTCTCAGCCCTCCCCAGCCACCCTTCTGGACTGATTACGATTATGTTCACTGACTCAAACGCATCAATTATTGAAATCCAGTGTACCTGACTGTTGACCCTGCTATGAGATTTTTCTTCAAATTTCATAGAATTGGTCCAGAAAATCCAAAGGCTGCGGATTTTTGAACAGGATCAAGCCTAGGCCTATGTGCCTCTTTTCGTGCCTTCATCACAGAAAGAAGTAGGAAGCGCTGCATCATGACAGATCTCTTGCAGATGTTCTCATTTAGGAAATTCTGTCATGACTATAAATCACCTATTTCCTGATGATCATGAAGTAGCTCGAGCGAGCCCTAGTAACGTCTCTCTTCCTGCCTGCAAGGCGCCACGCCATCCAAGAGTGGATACTAATTCAAATTACTTCATTCTACTAATCACAGCTAGGACTAGAGCTCATCTCCGATCTTTCATCACTCCTCATTGTTTAACTCACGTTTTGATAAGTTCTTAAATATTCCCAACTTCCTTGGGTATCTGCAATCGAAACGAAAAGAAAGTCCAGGCTCGTAACCTGGAGTTCTGCCACTTACAGTACTCAGCACTAAAGATTTAGAGGCTAAACTACGGAGCGGACAGTCCCTGGGGCGTTCATAAAGCTGTAATAATGAGCGTCTAAGAGAGTGATGGTCTGGAAAGGACTGCAGGCAAATTACACAACAAATGAATCTAATCAGAGCTGTTTTTGTTTATGGTTATTATGGCGTTCCCAAGAACCCTTTTAACTGCTTCCGCGGCATTATAGAAACGCCAGCTTCTACATTGGGCATTGGGTGCCGATAATTGGTGAAAAAAAATTGGAAAATTAGATAAGAAAAGAAGATATTTCACCAAAAGAAACCGGAATTCTTTGTGAGACATTTAATCCTGCTACTCACTGACACTGCCAGGAACGTTTATTCCCAGTTTTCATTACGAACTCTTGAAGAATAAAACTACAATAACACGGCACCTGAACGATTTACCTTACTTGTAATCAGGTGATTGTTAGAACGAGTCCCACCGGAAACAGAATTCATTCAAAATGCTGGCTCAGAATGGAGAGCAGATTGATTGGATTGCGATTATCTTGTCGTCGCATCGAAATCCTTCCTTATAGAATCCTGCCTTATAATGGTAATTAGTACTCTGATGACTGTTCAGTGGTCCATCGAATCCGATAAAGTGACTAATTAAGTCTGTTTCGGCCATCAACACGAGCATTCTGTTCCCAGAGCTCATCTCACTTATACTCGCAGCAATTCTAAATCAGTGCACGTCCTTCGTTGGGGAATCCCGGAGGAAGGGGGGGGGGTGTATTTGGTTACTGGGGGAGGGACTGTATCGTATTTGGTCTCAGGAAGCTTTTTTGATAGCTGATTTTACTTGTTCCACGCTTGCTGTAAGGGGGGGTCTTATTTGCTTCATTGGGAGGGGTCGTAATTGCCTGTGAAGGAAATTTGCGTCGTTGAGGAAGAATTTCTCTCGGGTGTTGGCTCTCCGCTGTTTGTTCCCGTTCCACATAAGCTCTATCTCTCTTCGCTCTTATCAGAGCAGGGCACATCGTTGTTGGGGAGTCCCCAATAGGGGGGTCGTATTTGGGCTGGGAAAAATTTATTTTGATAGTTGATTTTTCTCGCTTCACGGACGTTGTAAAGGGGGGTCGTACTTGGTCATTGTTGGGAGGGGGGGGGTCGTACCACCCCTCCCCCCCCAAAAAAAGGGGTGGGGGGTCGTACAGACTCGACTAAAATCCCCAACCAATGATGTGCCCTGTGTCAGAGTTTTAGAGAAAACTATTAAAAAAATTTTGGGAATCAGGAAAAGCTGGAAAAAGTGAGGGAAGTTCGGAAACTTAGGAAAGTAGTAAATAGGACGAGGGGGAGGGGGGGGTGGTATCAGAGTAGGGAACCAAGCAGGGTCACATTTTCCAAAAACTTCCCCACTCGCAGGAAACGCTGTGACACTGATACGTATTTTGGCTTTATTCCCCAAATCTCTTCTGAATCTAAATCTCTGTGTGAAACGTGAACATCAAGCATGGGTATTCATCACTTCGCTAGTTTTTCACTTCGTATTTTCGGGTTATTCCGTCTGTTTGAATGATCTCTCATCCACAACTGTAGAATTGTTTGGATAGCATGTGAATCACGAGTTGCCTTCATCGTTATTCACCGTCGTCGACCCTTACGCTCTTAGATGGTGTTTGAATCGGGTGGTGCCCTTTCCTACAGTAACCGTTGCTTATGTATAGAGCTTGTTTTGCGAGGTGTAAAGGTGTTTTCGCCCTGAAAACGGTTTTTCGTTCATTTTTTTCCGAGGTCACGTGGTTCTCGTTCTGTCGTACGTTGTGTTTTTTATCTAGAATAATTTGGAACCTCTTGTTCGGTTTCCCTCGCGTTTCTACCACCACTGAGGAAAACGGGAATCGTTAAGTTCAGTCTAAGCTGAAATAACTCTGCGAGGGTTAGATAACGGCAACGTTGAGAAGTGGTTAAAATAGTTAGCAGTCTAGTAACCACTTCGAGAAAGCAAATGCTACAGAAGGCCTAATGGCCCGTTCCGCGTGGAAAAGAGGTTAGCTGCGCGGCTCAAATACCGGTGACAAGATGGCGAATAAAAGTGCAGAAGAAAGCAGGAAAAGCTCAAAACGCCTTGTACAGAACCCCGTGCCGAATCGCATTTGTACTTGCATAAGGCGAACAGAAGGCGTGGTTGGACGAGTTCTCACTTGTTGGTGTCAACTCTTTTCCCTCATCACCTCACTCCCACCATTTGAAGGGAGCTAGTGGCGGAACAAGGACTGAGGGCAGGGTTTCGGTGTCCAGAGAAGCGTTTGAACATTAGATAAACGCGGAACGTGCCGATACTCCCCATTCTGTTGTCTCTTCAGAAAAAATCAACTCTCACAAGAACCTGGGTTGTGGGCACAAGCCCCAACAAGAGGAAGGGGGGGGGGGCTCGAACGCGCACCTCACGCTCACCGGGCGATTGCGCTTCCGCGATGCCACCAGGGCCGCCTT
>MU913144.1:0-18914 GCA_036418165.1 Cooperia oncophora
AGTCGAATGAGCACCAGAAAAAGGAACCAGCACCAGTTCCGCTTTGAGAATGCGTGCGGTTTGGTAAGTGAGCTTCGTTTCGAAAGAGGCACGAAACGATTCCTTCGCTTCCATCAACAAACTTTTTCCGCTGCTTTTGTGAGTCTCCCATTGAACAGTGAATCGCTCTATTATCAAGTACACACGATTTGTGTTCATTATGAAATTGGGGCGAAATAAAAGCAGCGGAAGCAGAGGAGGATCATCGTCAACCCGGGCACGGTCGCTTGTGCTTTCTCCACGCTAGCATCGTCGAAAGATGAAATTGGTCACTTTGGCTTTTCTACTGTACATAGCTCATTCAGTAATGGGAGACTGTCAGCTCTTGTATTCGTCATTCAAAGTGTACAAAGGGGAATTCCCTCGCAATCCGTTCACCGTGGAGTATGTACGTTATCTCAAATGATCAATTTTCTCAGAAGGCTGTTTTGATTTCACTATTAAGCTAAAAATTTGCAGAAGGATGATGACCTAGTTACACTCTTGTGGGTGCAGACGAAGATTCTTCTTTAGACGTTGTTGATATTCAGACGGTATGTTGCACATCAGTTTCCACTTGTGAACTGCAGATACCTTTTACATTGCTCCTGAAGGACAAACTGTACACCCATCTCCGACGACGCCTTTCCCCATATGCGAGGAAAATGGGTTGGAAGCAGTGCCGTCTCGGGATCGTTGGTGTTCGCAAAGCCCGTCCTCCTCCCTACATTCCTCACCTTTCTTTCTTTTCCACCCTTCACGAATCTCTTCCCTCTTTCTTTTCCTCTCCCTACGAATGCATTTAACAGAATGCACCCATACAGCCAATAAATGCAGAGGAAAAATACCTCTGGACCCTCCCACCAAGAGAAGTGCAAGCGTAACACCTTTGTCACATGACCGTGTGGGAAAGTAACGCTGAAGGGTACCGTACACTTCTGCCGCCTTTAGGAATCCGTATTCCGCCTGCCACCCTCAATATGCCACTGTTGCGCCGAAAACAGTGAGCGAACACGTAGTCAAAGTTAGAGAACAGCCAGACGTGACAGTGCGCGGGCGAGTAGCGCGTTCGGCCGTGAATGGACCTTATAGAGGTGGGAAGGGTAAGGCGACACACTACTGAAGCTGTGGACCATTTCATATGTCACGCGAGCATGGCAAGCGACTTCACACTGGAAAGGCCATTGTGGTGCCCGTTCTTCGATTTCCAGTGTTTGAGAGGAGGAAGGTTCAATGTCGCCCTCTGAGTCTTGTGTGCGCTTAAATTTGTATGTCCGCTGCTCCAGTTGACTAACTTACACAAATTTGCATTTGCCGCGCACCGCCGCACCATGAGTCGCGGCGATGACACGGCATATTACGGTTGTCTTGTCCATCTACTCATAGCTACGACCTCGGAAGAGCGCAGTTTGTCTTCTAATGCCTATTTCTATGATATCTCCATTTTCAGGACGATGGCAACGTCTACTATAAAATTGGCAGTGATGCAGTGGCGCACCAAATTTCCAAAGAGGAATATGATTCCTTCTATTATGACAAATGTGGCCTTTTCTAAGAAATGTGCCTATTCCGTTCAAAGAATATGAGGCATGAATGCGATTAATCACTGCGTGCAGAGTAAATCATTTTTCGCACCGATGGTTTGGCAATAATTTCACATATTCAAGTTCATAACATTGCAATCAGACAAGGCGGTCCTCCCAAAGCAACCACAGTTGAAGGGGCAGAGCAGCCGAGCGGCTCGTCATCGCCCTGCCTTCGTCTGATTGCTATATTGCAAATCATGCACCATTACTTTACATGTAGAAAGAGAGAACTGCTGGGGGTTGCCACATATATGAAGAGTGTGGTCTCCATGTGAAATACAGTTCAGTTCGACTGAGAATCAAACGTCATGGGAATTCGTAATGGAACTCCAAACGAACTACGCTGGCAACCCAACTTGCACTCGGAACGAGATTGAATACACCAGCAGTTGAGAAAGAAAGCAGGCTGAGCTTAAATTAAGCTCAATTGGCTTATATTCACACAATGCGTGCGACATTACACTATCAGCATCATCCCTACTGTCTCGTGTATGCACAAAATTGTGAGTTTACGAAATGGGGGGGGGGTGGTATACAGTGCTTTTGCTGCTTCTCCATATCCAGTCTACAAGTCGTAATCTGGTCAAACCTGTGACTTTCGTGGAGCTGGACTAAGCTTGTACATCATGGTAGAACCTGTCAACTCTTGTGAGCTCTTAGCTATAGCTCTTTTAATGGGGCGAGACTTCGTTGGGACGTGTTACCGGCTGCATGAGCGTGGCAATTGCTTCACGCAGAAGGCACGGAAACTAGGCTGGTAGTGGTGATACTCGGCAACGAGTTTATGCTGCGCCCGCGCTGTCGTCAAGGTGCAGGGCTTGTGCAGTTCCGGGAGTTAGGTACCCATACGTCTGAGAGGATAAGAACACTGACATCGGTCGGTGAGCCAAGGAAGATCAAGTCTCCCCATTAGTAAACCCCGTTTGCATCCTTCTTTCATCAGCAATCGTGGTGGTTTTTTTGAGTGCTACGTGGCCTATAAAATAAGTCGCGAATCTCAGTCAATGTGCAAATCGGGTTATAATCCTCTCACACAAATCTGAAAGCAGTTCACCATCCTCGGAAGACAGAAGAATGGTTCCCTGGGCGGGAGCAAATCTCCGATTAGACCCGGATCGCGCGCTTGTGAGTGTGCCACTTGCCGTCCTATCACCTCTCCTTTCGTACATCCGGCCGCCTCGATGCAGTGATTGCAAATGGAAAACGTCGATTCTCAGAGCTTCAACTTTCATCTGAGGAATTGATGATTCTCAAATAGGGAATGAGCGTGGCGTGAACTTTGTCTTGCTACCCAAAAATTGCCATCCCAAAATGTGTCTTCAAACTGTAAACTTATGGACAAATCACAGCTATTCCGAACCGACAAGCACTCTTTTGCTGTAAGCTGATAGTCAGCAGACATTCCAGCGCAAGGACAAACTGCTTAATTCAAATTCTATGGGTGTTCAGTACGTTATATTGTGTCACACGAGGTTTTAAGGAGGAACTGCACACGTCATCCGGGCAGCTGTTAAGGGCGGTCGTCAAGGGGCCGCAGATGCGGCTGCAGCAGCGACCGCGTACGTAGGAACTGTGTGCGGCGATCTGCCGTTTCCGGCCTGTTCAGTTTTTTCCCTACTTTTCACTGTTTTTGGCTGTTTTTTCAAGGTTAACTGTTCCTTGTCTTCACAAGATAAATTATGATTGAGTTTTTTCTAACTTTTGCGAACAATTAGACGATTAAACAAACAGTTAAACAAACACCTATCAAAATCGCGAAAAACACCCATTACAACAACAAAAAAAAGAATTTACCTCTCTATATACTTCATAGAGGCAGTAAAGCAAATAACCTTGAAAAAAACAGCCAACAGTGAAAACTAGTGAGAAAATTGCTAAATTAGGTTGGAAACGGCTGATCGCAGAGATCGTGCCGCGCTGCAACCGCGTCGCGTTACTTGGGTTGGATAGTCAACTGCCTGGATGTCGACTTTATATTTTGAATGGCCTGGTTCCGACTAATCACCAGTTCCACCTAAAAACCTCGTGAGGCACAATATAACACACTGAATTATTCAAATTCCAATGCCGAAGTCACAAGAAGAGAGAAGCTGGCGAATATCAATGCATGTTCCCGATGGAACAGCCTGGCAATATTCTGCAGGTTCTGAATGCTCTGATCGTTTTTGGTAAGTTCGATCCAGCACGTAATAGAGATGCAGATATCGATGTATCCCTTGAAACAAGAATCGTTCCTACCTCCCAGAACTTTAAAAACTGTCGCGATCACTAGGTCATTAACAAGGAGGCTGAGTCTGCTAAATCCTCAAGCGTAGCACTTACCAGAGATGGTCCAGGGTTCACGATGTGATACCCATTGGGCCTAATCGATTCTAGAGTTTACATTGAAATAGCAAACGCTCAGTTATATGCCATTTCCACTTTGAATCGGACACTTTTCAGACCAAATCGGACACTTTTCAAATCGAATCGGACACCCCTTACAATAGGCAGTTGATAACTATACCACACTAGGTACTGCTGCAAGCCCCGCCCCAACATCCCCGCCCACTTTCAGCGCGGTCACGGTTTTCCAAAATGTTTTATGAAATCTGCTTCTTCGACTTTTTTTCACTTTTGCTAGTTGCACACACACTTCAACTGAAAAGGATTGGTACCGATGCAGATCTGACTCCGCCCACTTCACAATCAAGTGACGTAAGCTCTGAATTTTTATAGCTTTTTTCGACGTCTTTTTTCATTCGATCTTCACAAAACGAATACAGCTCAAACATTAGCACACTGGGCCCCGCCCCTCTGACCACGCCCACTTTTCGTTTTTCGCGGAATTTGTTTTTCTCCCAAATTTCTCACTTTTTTGAGCTGTGACAAGCGGCTCCGCCCACTAATGGAAGCTCCGCCCACTTTACGCGGATCCGCGAGCTAGTGACCGTACTGGCGGTTATGGCCTCTCCCGTCACATAGAAAAAAAAGAGAAAGATTAGAAAAAAAGGGAAACTTTGTTCCGGATGACGGGAGAGGCCATAACCTGCCGGTACGGTCACTAGCTCGCCGATGTGCATCATTTGTGGAAAGTGGGCGGGGCTCCTAAAGCGGGCGGAGCTTCCAGCAGTGGGCCGGGCCGCTTCTACAAAAGTGAAAATTTGAGAGAAAAATCAAAATTCCGCGAAAAAACGAAAGTGGACGGTCAGAGGGGCGGGGCCTAGTGTGCTAGTGTGTGAGTGCATGGCTGTATTCGTTTTGTGAAGACCGAGTGTTTAAAAAAGACGTCGAAAAGAAGGTCTAAAAATTGAGAACTTACGTCACTTGATTGTGAAGTGGGCGGAGTCAGATCTGTATCGGTACCAATCCTTTTCAGTTGAAGTGTGTGTGCAACTAGCAAAAGTGAAAAAAAGTCGAAGAAGCAGATTTCATAAAACATTTTGGAAAACCGTGACCGCGCTGAAAAGTGGGCGGGGTGTTGGGCGGGGCTTGCAGCAGTACCTAGTGTGGTATAGTTATCAACTGCCTATTGTAAAGGATGTGTCCGATTTGGTTCGAAAAGTGTCCGATTTGAAGTTAAAATGGTATACCTACTATGCCATTCAATAGATTTCGCAAGAGATTGGCGACGCTGCAGAAATAAAAATGATTCTTTCAAGGGCACACACCACGTTCAACAGTAGTTATTCTTGCAGCTCAGACATAATGATGAGATTATAAGGAAAAAAGCGGAGAAGAAGCACTTGAATCTGCCTGAAACCGCATGTAGAGCCCCGTGCTGTGCCGTCTGCACATGATAAGTCCAAGAAAGGGCATAGTTGGAGAAGTGTACACTTATTAGTGCCAGCTCTTTCTTTTCACTTTATCACCTTACTCTTATCATTCGCAATGGAGACATTTGTGGGACATCAGGTAGCACCCCGTCGTGAGCGAGCGGCTCAATCCCGAGCAGTTCCTACCCCCAGGGTTTCATGCGAAAAGAATCGTTTTGGAAAGCTTCGTCATAGCAACATCCAGCTGAGAAATTCCAATTTTTCAATTCAATATACTTCATGAAGATGGCAAGATTTTTCTCGCTTCATCCGTACTGGATATTAACATTCTACCATTCGTGAGAGTACAAAAAAAATCACGGTAACTACTGGTAACCAGTCGGCTCGCCGCGCCTGCTTCATACGGCAAGCTGCGCCGGGAAGGCGCGGCTTCGCCGCGCGTATATTGTTTCACATATTTCTAGGCTCAACCGATATCAGGCTTTTGTTCTGCACTCATGATTAGAGCTTCTCGACAAATACATCATCCCTGCTATTTTGACTATTGCTGAGTATGAAGTGGAACTAAAGTGCGCCGGTTATAGGCACAGGAGAGAGAATAGCTGGGAAAGAATGCGTGCGAAGCTGTGAACGTACCGACCACTTGGCAGTTCAGCAAGATGGAGGAGTGCTGTCCTTCAGAACCGCGCAACTGGAATCTAATCATATGACGGCCAGTGTTAAGAGATGCAGAATCCGCGCTCAAACTAAGAAATAAGTAACGTCGTGCGCTTCGGGCGGGTCCACTGGGGTGGTTACAACACACACAGCGCACAGTCAAACTTTTGGCCATATAGTCCGACTGTTGAGTTCCTGCACATCTCTGTGCTACATGTACGGTGTCTGGACCGCTCTGAACCGTTTTGCAGATTTTTTTTGTCTGGCTCGCCCACCTCGGGCCGGCCCCGTCACAACATTTATGCCCACATTACTCAATGGGTGACCAACTCAGTTTCTTCCGGTCTTTGACGTGCTCTGAGACCGTTTTACAAAATTTTTATTTGGCTCCGCCCACCTCGAAACAGGCCCCGCCCGCAATGTTTGTGCCCCAAAATCCTCACCGGCGACCCTCTGCTGACCTTAGTCCACTTTTTCCGGTGTCTGGAGTGTCCTGGAACTATTTTGAAGGTCTTTTGTCTGACTCCGCCCACCTCGGAGCAGGCCCCGCCCGACAATGTTTGTGCCTAATAATCCTCGCATACGGTGCTAAGCCGTCGCTGACCATGACACCTCTTTTTTTCCGGTTCTGGAGTGTCCTGGAACTTGAGCTACAAGCTTTTAAATAATCTTGTCCCTGCGATTTATGGCAATGGCTAACGTGGATCCCCGACTTTGCGTGCCCAACACTCGCCAGATATTTACATTCTGCATTGATATGATAACTGCTGTTTAACGCCGCAGTACGCGTTCCGAATGTTATCACAAGAATGCTGAGTTGTGGGCAAAAGTCGTGCCCCAGGCGGGAGTCGAACCCGCACCTCACGCTTTCCGGGCGAGTGCGCTATCCGTTACGCCACCAGGGCCGCTTTTACCTCTCAGCTTAACGTGCTTTATGGCCGTAGCCTTATCAGCAGCACTCACACGTTTAACTTGGTGAGCCGGTCAGCCGTAATCGATGGGATATCGGCATGAAACCGCGAGGCCTAAGGCTTTAGATGTTTTTGAAGCTGTTTTGTTATGATAACGGATAGCGCACTCGCCCGGAAAGCGTGAGGTGCGGGTTCGACTCCCGCCTGGGGCGACTTTTGCCCACAACTCAGCATTCTTGTGATAACATTCGGAACGCGTACTGCGGCGTTAAACAGCAGTTATCATAACAAAACAGCTTCAAAAACATCTAAAGCCTTAGGCCTCGCGGTTGTTCATGGCCGATATCCCATCGATTTACGGCTGACCGGCTCACCAAGTTAAACGTGTGAGTGCTGATAGGCTACGGCATAAGCCGTTAAGCTGAGAGGGTGAAAAGGGCCTGGTGGCGTAACGGATAGCGCACTCGCCCGGAAAGCGTGAGGTGCGGGTTCGACTCCCGCCTGGGCAGCGAGCTTTGGCCACAACCAGGCATCTTGTATAACATTCTCATTGAGTTTTTATGGAATAAACTTTTGGAGTTTCCATTGTTATTACCACAACGGCAGAATGAGGTTGGAGACTTCGAGACAGCACCATACTCCGATTCTGCATTGAGTTTTCTGCGACTTCTAAACACTCTTGCGGGGTTCGGAACCGGGTTACTGAGCTTTGTGAAAAGCGCTGCCCACCTTGAGCACGTCCCGCCCATTTTGGATTTGTTCCCCACAGTTAGTATGGCAATTTGCTGATCTCATTCCACTTTCTCCCCAACTCTGAGCTGCTCCGTAAGAGAATTATGAACATTTCTGTGCGAAACCCCAAACTTTAGGCGAGTCCCCGCCCAGTGTGCGGGTGGGGATCAAATGTTGCTTTTTAATTGCCGTCCCAAATCCTACATAAGCATCCCTTGTGAGGAACTGGCGTGGTCATGATGTCGACAGCACTTTCGGGAATGCTAATATGGTAAAGCGATGGAGAGAGGGAGAGGAGTAAACTGAGCAAAGAAAAAAAGAACGACAGCATCAAGTTCCGCTTTGAAAATGCGTGCCAGTTTGGTAAATGAGGCTTCGGTTTCGAAAGAAGGCAAAAACGATTACTGATGCGCTTCCTTCACAAACTTTTCCGCTGCTTTTGGGAGTCTCACCCATTGAACAGTGAAATCTCTCTATATGCGAAGTAACACGATTCCCTGTGTCCATTATGAAATTGGGGCGAAATAAAAGCAGCGGAAGCAGAGGAGGATCATCGTCAACCCGGGCACGGTCGCTTGTGCTTTCTCCACGCTAGCATCGTCGAAAGATGAAATTGGTCACTTTGGCTTTTCTACTGTACATAGCTCATTCAGTAATGGGAGACTGTCAACTCTTGTATTCGTCATTCAAAGTGTACAAAGGGGAATTCCCTCGCAATCCGTTCACCGTGGAGTATGTACGTCATCTCAAATGATCAATTTTCTCAGAAGGCCGTTTTGATTTCACTATTAGCTAAATATTTGCAGAAGGATGATGACCTAGTTACACTCTTGTGGGTGCAGAACGAAGATTCTTCTTTAGACGTTGTTGATATTCAGACGGTATGTTGCACATCAGTTTCCACTTGTGAACTGGCGAGATACTTTACATTGGCTTCTGAGACAAACTGTACACACCATTTCCGACGACGCCTTTCCCCATATGCGAGGAAAATGGGTTGGAAGCAGTGCCGTCTCGGGATCGTAGGTGTTCGCAAAGCCCGTCCTCCTCCCTACATTCCTCACTTTCTTTCTTTCCACCCTTCCGAATCTCTTCCCTCTTTCTTTTCCCTACGAATGCATTTAACAGAATGCACCCATACAGTCAATAAATGCAGAGGAAAAATACTCTGGACCCTCCCACCAAGAGAAGTGCAAGCGTAACACACCTTGTCAATGAAACGCGTGTGGGAAAAAAACCTGAATGGTACGTACACGTTCTGCCAGCCTTTAGGAATCCGTATTCGCCTGCCACCCGCGCGGATATCCAAGCGGTTTGCGCGAAAAAGGGAGGCGGAACACGTAGTCCAAAGTTGAAGAACAACCAGACGTGACAGTGCGCGAACGAGTAGCGCGTTCGGCCGTGAATGGACCTTATAGGGGTGGGGATGGGTAGGGCGACACACTACTGACTGTTTCCAGTTGACTAACTTCAACAAATTGCAGTTTGCGCGCACCGCCGGCAACAGCGCATGAGTCGCGGAGATGAACCACGCAATTTTACGATTGCTCTTGTCCATCTCTCATAGGTTCGAACCTCGGGAAAGAGCGCAGTTTCTTGTGGGTCTAATACGTACTTGTGATGCCCGGCTTTTGAGGATCGATGGCAGAACGTCTACTATAAAATTGGGCAGTGACTGCAGTGGCGCACCAAATCTCCAAGAGGAATATGATTCTCTTCTTATTTGAGCACATTGGGCTGCTTTTTCTGAAGAAATGTGCGCTGCGGAGAGGAACGACAGAGTAAATCGTGTCTTCGCACCCACGATGCGTGTGCATAATTTCACGTATTAAAGTTCATATTACAATCAGACAAGGCGGTCCTCCCAAATCGATTATCAATGACAGTTGAAGGGGCAGAGCAGCCGAGCGGGTTGGGGATCGCGCCGCATGTCTTCCGGGGTGGCTGCATTGCTATATTGCAAATCATGCATGCACCATTACTTTACATGTAGGAAAGAGAGAACTGCTGATGTGTTGCCACATATATGAAGAGTGTGGTCTCCATGTGAAATACAGTTCACTTTGACTAAGAATCAATCGTCAGTTCGTAATGGAACTCCAAACGATCTAAGCTGGCAACCCAGACTTGCATTCGGGACGAGATTAAATACACCAACAGTCTACGGAAACAAAGCAGGGTGAGCTCTGCTTAATTGACTTACATTCACACAGCGCGACATCACACTCTCAGCATCATCCCTACTGTCTCGTGTGGGCCCAAAAATGTGAGTTTACGACGGAGAGGGGAGGGGGTAACAGAACTTTCGCTGCTCCTCCAGCTCCAGTTGACAAGTCGTAATCTGGTCGAACCTGTGATTTTCGTGGAGCTGGAGGGAGCTCGTCCAGTCATCTTTAAAGTTCTTACTATTGCCCTTTTGATGGGTCGAGACGTCGCTGGGACGTGGTAAAAGTGCCAAAATGCACCCACTCGCCGGACTGCTCCGTTGATTTTGCTAAGAATGATTATTTGTGAGGATTTCAACAATCAGAAGTTTGGCAATTCAAAAATTTCACAAACACCTTGTGTCACGTAGATTACGACATAGCAGATATTTATTGCTACTTTGGCTGTGCATTATTAACTGTCGCCATCTACGACATCAGAACATCAGCGTTTGCTGATGCGACGCGCGGGGATTCTTGCCGCACGCTCACTTCCCTCTTCCGTCAGAGTGAACAAAAATTATCAGAGAGGCGAATCACGATCGCCTTGCCACATACCCACCGCACCCCCCCCCCCTCCTCAGTGAACAGAAACCTCAGAGAACAGCGATCGTGTTCCTTGAACAACGATAGGTCGGCAGCCTAAGTCGAAGGCCTTGAAGACATTTGACGGTTTCGTGTGCAACAAAGCGAGCATAAGCCGACAAATTTCCATTGGTGCCGTTGCTAGCTTGAGATGATCTGAATGACCGCATTACATCGTAGAGCACTGAAACGATATAGGCGCTGAAGTTGGGGATGCCTGACACGTGGTAGGCGTGGCTGCATAATTCAGTTCAAAGGCAGCACCCGCATTTATTTGGTTTTCGTAAGCCCTTCTTAGATATTGTACCTCTGTTTTGTACCTCTGTCGACAAGTGTGGAGGATGTACTAAGTCAGCTCAAAAGTACGAGAGGATGGTGCCACCTGATTGTAAAGGGGAGATTGCCCCACCCACCTGGCTAGCATAGGGCTCTATTTGGGGCATTTTCATGGTTTTTCCTGCTTTTTTTCTTCACCACTGGATCACGTATTATATGAGCTCCATGACTCATCATTCTCAAAAGCGGGCTCAGCCTTTAAAGGCTAAGCCGAAAGCAGGCATGGCTGCTAGGTGGGCGACCGTCTCCCATTCACAAGCATTCATCCTCTCGTACTTCTGAGCTGCGAAATTAGTACATCCTCCACCCTTGTCGACAGAGCTACGATATCTAAGGAGGGTGTAAGAACATCAAATGAACGCGGGCGCTGCCTTTAACGTGGCCATGGCTGAGTTTCTAGAGGTTTAATTTTAGTGCAAAGCTTTTGGCGGGCCAGAAACATCGTTTAATAGAGGGAAGCATTTGTTTGCGCAGTTTTTTCGAGCATGGCAGCGCCAGGCCAACTCCGTGAAGAAGATCAGGCCGAACTTACTTGAATACGGCTCGACGTCCACCTGAACTAGTATAGAACAGTCACTGCTCCTTCATTCTTCTGATGGTCTTCGTAACATGAGCGAGAAATATTCCACGACCACGCCTATGTGAGAATAAATTGGAATCTTCTTGGCGACCGGCCTTCAATGTGAAGCGATGACAGGTCCACGAGTATTGGCAAGAACATCTGAATAAGAAAGTGGAACTTTTATATCTCATAAATATTTGATCCTAAACGGCTCTCTACGAAAAGAGCTGGCTTATTTCTTGAAAAAATCAAGGAGAGTCCAATCCAGCATACTTACTCGGAAAAGCCACCATACTCCTTCCCAATGCATATTCCTTCCTTCTCTAAGAATAGTTGTATTTGCTGTCTTTAGGAACCGTAATTAGATACCATGTACGTCCGGGGAGATATGAACAGTGACTTGTTTATAGGTCGGTTCGGGTAGTCATTGTATAAGCCGTAAAAAATCAAGTCTTCGTCATTGATCACGCCCTCTTTGACCCATTCGGCATGCGGCGCGCATTCTGCTCCCATCAGTAATGGTCATTTCACCCCCTTCAGTAATGGTGGTGGCTTACTGAGTGCTACGTAGCCTGTAGAATGACTCGCGAAACTCACTCGATGTACAAACCAGGTTTTATCCTCCCACACAAATCTGAAACCAGTTCAGCCTCCCCGGGTGGTTGAAGAAGTTGAAGGTTGTCAGCATAAGCTATCATTTGCTCGCTCTAGAACAACCCTTAGGCGCAATTTCTTCACTATCAGAGCGGGTCTTGCATATCTACGTTTGGGCAAAACCACATTGTTTAATGGCTCTGTGACTTCCTTCAAACGTGCTATAGCTAAGCAAGTTCTCAGTGTTTCAAACATAGGTGCTATGTTTCTTCATTGTTGTGTTTCAGTCATTTCACCCACTTCAGTAATGGTGGTGGCTTACTGAGTGCTACGTAGCCTGTAGAATGACTCGCGAAACTCACGCGATGTACAAACCAGGTTTTATCCTCCCACACAAATCTGAAACCAGTTTAGCGTCCCCATGGGGTTGAAGAAAGCTTTCCCTGAGCGGAAGAAGATCTCTCATTTGACTCCCGGACCGTTGCTTCTGTATGCTTAAATTATTAAAGCTAAAGTTAGGAGCAAATATTTTGGTCTTCCCTCCCTACATTCCACGCGGGCCTTTTTGACTTATGTATGTTGCATAAACTGTTGAGGGACAAATCCATACTTGATTTTTCTCGTTTTTACACCCTTATTCCGTCCATAACCAGAGGTGGTCAACATAAGCTATCATTTGCGCGCCCTAAAACAACCCTTAGGCGCAATTTCTTCACTATCAGAGCGGGTCTTGCATATCTACGCTTGGGCAAAACCACATTGTTTGATGGCTCTGTGACTTCCTTCAACGTGCTATAGCTAAGCAAGTTCTCAGTTTTTCAAACATAGGTGCTATGTTTCTTCATTGTTGTGTTTTTTGTATGTTTTATGTTTAGTTTTGTTCTCATTGATCGAGGGTTGTTATAAACAGCGTGATCGAGGGTTGTTATAAACAGCGTACTAAATAAATAAATAAATGACTTTGCCGCGGCATCTTCTTTTATACCTCCCCCTTCGCGTTCAATACTGCGATTCCGGATGGAAATAGGTCGATTCTGTTAAGGGGATAGAGCTCTTCATGAACCTTGTCCTTTTACCCAGAAGTTGCCATAGCAGAATGTGCCTTAGGCAGCGCCTATGTTCACGTGATGTTCCTACGCCCTTTCGGATTATCATAGCCCTCCCCATAAGGATGCAGTATGTACTAGTTTTGCATCTCACAAAGGCGAGAGGATAGCGCCTATCGCTAGTAAAGAGTCGACCGCCCCGCCCACCTGGCGACCACGACGCCCAACTTCATTTCTAATGGTTGCCTGATGGTGCGGTTGTTCCATTGCTGCTTCTCTCCACGTCGTGTGGTGAGAGTGAGGTGATAAGGGAAACAGCTGAAATCAACAAGTGAGAACTCGTGCAACCACTCCTTCTCTTCGCCTTAAGCACGTACAACCGCTGTTCGGTATGAAACTCCTTATAGGGCATTTTCTTTTGATTTTTCTTCACTAATAGGTTTCTTGCTACCTTGCTATTACTACCTGAGCCGCATACTCATCAAATTTGAACGCGGGCGCTGCCTTTAACTATTAAGGAAAATATGAAAGTCCAGTGTGAAACGCTTCTGCAATTGCGTATGAACAGCCATTTGAGGAGCATAGCATCAACATATTGGTTGGTAGTGACAGCTGTTGAGGTGCAATAAATGTATTTTTCCTTTTCTCCTTATCATGGACAAGTTGCAGCTGTTCTGAGCAGGCAGGCTCTATTTTGCTGTAGGTTAGCAAACATTCCAGTCGAAGACAAACTGCCTAATTGAAGTTCTGTGGACAATATTGATCGTTTTGGGAAATTTAGTGAAGTATCGTTCTCAACAGCGAAAGCAGAAGTCTACGTATCCCTTGAAACGAGACGTCCTGAAAACGTGCTAATCTCCCAAGGCTCCCCGTAAAAACTTACGCGATCATATTACTCCCAAGATCACCTGAGGGCTTGATAACCCTCAAACCCAGCACTTACCAGAGATGGTCAAAATTTACGATAAGATACCCGTGTAGGCCCGTCCGAGTCTGGAGTCTACAGTGACATAGTGAACACTCATTATACTTATCATGTCATTCACAAGAGATTGTCAGACAGTACAGAAATAAAAATGGTCCTTCAAAAGGCACACCCACGTTCAAACCTGGTTATTAATACAGCTCAGAGAGTCATGACAAAATGTTAAACAACAGAAAGGTGGAGAAAAAGAAACCCATCCGAAATGCCCCATGTAGAGATCTGTGCTGAGCTGCGTCTGCACGTGATAAGGTGAGGAAAGGACGTAACTGGACGAGGTCTCACTTGATGAGGCCAGCTCTTTGTCCTCCTAACCATTCGCAGTGAAGACCTAGATGCGGACAACCGCGCCATCAGGTAGCAGTCAAAAAGGGAAGTGGGAGTCACCGTGGCCAACGGACGGCCTTATCGGACTTTTCTACGACAGATGAGAGAAAAGCCGGGCATTGGTCGAGCATTTGTTCGTAGGAATGGAGGTTAGGCGCGATGAAGCCGCGCCAAATCACATAGAGGTCTGAAGTGCCTGGAGTGCTCTGGAACCGCTTGAGGAATTTTTAAGGCTGGCCCCGCTCACCTTGACGCACGCCCCGCCCACAACGTATGCCTCGCGCTTCTCAACTGATAACCCCTCGCTGACTCTCAAACTACTTTTTCCCGGTGTCTGGAGTGCTCTGGCGTTTTGCGAATTTTTTAAAATTGGTTCCGCCCACCTTGGTGCAGGCTCCGCCCACAACGGGAGTGCCTCGCACATTCTTACATTTGATCACTTGGGGACCATAATCCACTTTTTGGCACCATCTGCAGTGATTTAGGACCAAACTACGACTTTTTATACTGTTCCTCGTGCTCAAATGCACGCCCCGCCCACTGTGGGCGGGCCTCAGCACGCCGCAAACATGGTGGACTCTTGCAAGATATTCTTCTTCGTCATGGACTTTTCTGCGCTCCTTAAACATTTTCGGGGACCGAGTTATCGACCTTTGTGGGAAGCGCCGCCCATCTCAAGCACGCCCCGCCCATTTCGGGTGTCTCTCCTCCATTTGGTGTGCCAACCCAGTGCTAACCTAATTCCACTTTTTCCAGTCTCCGAGCTGCTTCGTAGCCAAGTTATGGTGATTTTTCAGTGACACGGGACGCCCATCTCAAGTACGCCCCGCCCATTTCGAGTGTATCTCCTCTGTTTGGTCAGTCAGGCCTTTGTTAACCTTACTGCACTGTTTCCTCATCTCGGGACTGCTCTGGAACCGAGTTATGATTTTTTCAGTGACATCGCTAACTTTTGACGCACGCCCCGCCCACCGTGGGCGGGGCTACCATGGGTCATGGGTGCTATTTAGGTTTTGTCCCATGCTCTACCCATCCCCACCATAAACCGATTTCTCCAAGTTCTTCTTCAGGTGCTATGAATTTCGTGACAGACAGACAGACGCACACACACACGGACATAGCCGATTATATTAGTAGGATGGCTGACCTATTTACCGGATTCAAGGATAATGTCACCTCTTCTCATTTGGATGTAGCAGCGTGGCACCCCACTCCAACTTCTGCGCCTATGTCGTTTCAGTGCTCTACGATGTAATGCGGTCATTCAGATCATCTCAAGCTAGCAACGGCACCAATGGAAATTTGTCGGCTTATGCTCGCTTTGTTGCACACGAAACCGTCAAATGTCTTCAAGGCCTTCGACTTAGGCTGCCGACCTATCGTTGTTCAAGGAACACGATCGCTGTTCTCTGAGGTTTCTGTTCACTGAGACGGAGGGGAGGGGGTGTGGTGGGTATGTGGCAAGGCGATCGTGATTCGCCTCTCTGATAATTTTTGTTCACTCTGACGGAAGAGGGAAGTGAGCTATGCGGCAAGAATCCCCGCGCGTCGCACCAGCAAACGCTGATGTTCTGATGTCGTAGATGGCGACAGTTAATAATGCACAGCCAAAGTAGCAATAAATATCTGCTATGTCGTAGTCTACGTGACACACGGTGTTTGTGAAATTTTTGAATGGCCAAACTACTGTTTGTTGAAATCCTCACAAATAATCATTCTTAGCAAAGTCAACGGAGCAGTTAGGCGAGGGGGTGCATTTTGCACTTTTACCACGTCCCAGCGACGTCTCGACCCATCAAAAGGGCAATAGTAAGAACTTTAAAGATGACTGGACGAGCTTACTCCAGCTCCACGAAAATCACAGGTTCGACCAGATTACGACTTGTCAACTGGAGCTGGAGGAGCAGCGAAAGTTCTGTTACCCCCTCCCCTCCCCTCCCCGTCGTAAACTCACATTTTTGGGCCCACACGAGACAGTAGGGATGATGCTGAGAGTGTGATGTCGCGCTGTGTGAATGTAAGTCAATTAAGCAGAGCCCACCTGGCTTTGTTTCTCTTAGACGTTGGTGTATTTAATCTCGTCCCGAATGCAAGTCGGGTTGCCAGCTTAGATCGTTTGGAGTTCCATTACGAACTGACGTTTGATTCTGTCAAACTGAACTGTATTCCACATGGAGACCACACTCTTCATATGGAACTCTCATATGTGGCAACACGTCAGCAGTTCTCTCTTTCCTACATGTAAAGTAATGGTGCATGATTTGCAATATAGCAATCAGACGAAGGCAGAGGCGATGACGAGCCGCTCGGCTGCTCTGCCCTTTCAACTGTGGTTGCTAATCGATTTGGGAGGACCGCCTTGTCTGATTGTAATGTTATGAACTTGAATACGTGAAATTATTGCCACACCATCTGTGCGAAAAATGATTTACTCTGTCATTTTTAAGGCACATTTCTTAGAAAAGGCCACATGTGTCATAATAGAAGGAATCATATTCCTCTTTGGAAATTTGGTGCGCCACTGCATCACTGCCAATTTTATAGTAGACGTTGCCATCGTCCTGAAAATGAGGATATCATAGAAATAGGCATTAGAAGACAAACTGCGCTCTTCCGAGGTCGTAGCTATGAGTAGATGGACAAGACAACCGTAATATGCCGTGTCATCGCCGCGACTCATGGTGCGGCGGTGCGCGGCAAATGCAAATTTGTGTAAGTTAGTCAACTGGAGCAGCGGGACTTACAAATTTAATCGCACACAAGACTCCGAGACGTGCGATATTGAACTTTCCTTCTCTCAAACACTGGAACTCGAAGACGGGCACCACAATCGTCTTCCGTCCACAGTCAGTAGTGTGTCGCCCTACCCATCCCCACCCCTATAAGGTCCATTCACGGCCGAACGCGCTACTCGCCCGCGCACTGTCACGTCTGGCTGTTCTCTAACTTTGACTACGTGTTCGCTCACTGTTTTCGGCGCAACAGTGGCATATTGAGGGTGGCAGGCGGAATACGGATTCCTAAAGGCGGCAGAAGTGTACGGTACCCTTCAGCGTTACTTTCCCCACACGGTCATGTGACAAAGGTGTTACGCTTGCACTTCTCTTGGTGGGAGGGTCCAGAGGTATTTTTCCTCTGCATTTATTGGCTGTATGGGTGCATTCTGTTAAATGCATTCGTAGGGAGAGGAAAAGAAAGAGGGAAGAGATTCGGTGAAGGGTGGAAAAGAAAGAAAGTGAGGAATGTAGGGAGGAGGACGGGCTTTGCGAACACCACGATCCCGAGACGGCACTGCTTCCTACCCATTTTCCTCGCATATGGGGAAAGGCGTCGTCGGAGATGGGTGTACAGTTTGTCCTCAGGAGCAATGTAAAAGGTATCTGCAGTTCACAAGTGGAAACTGATGTGCAACATACCGTCTGAATATCAACAACGTCTAAAGAAGAATCTTCGTTCTGCACCCACAAGAGTGTAACTAGGTCATCATCCTTCTGCAAATTTTTAGCTTAATAGTGAAATCAAAACAGCCTTCTGAGAAAATTGATCATTTGAGATAACGTACATACTCCACGGTGAACGGATTGCGAGGGAATTCCCCTTTGTACACTTTGAATGACGAATACAAGAGCTGACAGTCTCCCATTACTGAATGAGCTATGTACAGTAGAAAAGCCAAAGTGACCAATTTCATCTTTCGACGATGCTAGCGTGGAGAAAGCACAAGCGACCGTGCCCGGGTTGACGATGATCCTCCTCTGCTTCCGCTGCTTTTATTTCGCCCCAATTTCATAATGAACACAAATCGTGTGTACTTGATAATAGAGCGATTCACTGTTCAATGGGAGACTCACAAAAGCAGCGGAAAAAGTTTGTTGATGAAAGCGAAGTATATATATATATATTATATATCTATATAGAATATATAAAAATATATAATGTATAAATATACAATATATACCGGGATATTTGGGCCTGAGGAAGGTGCTACGCACCGAAATATCGCAAGATAAGATATTTTAAAAAACTTTTGAGACTTTTGCTGTCTTTTGAGTTTTTTGGAATAAACTTTTGGAGTTTCACATTGTTATTACACATTCAGATGAGTAGTGAGACTCCGGGACAGCATCATACTCCGATTCTGCATTGAGTTTTCTGCAACTTCTAAACACTCTTGCGAACCGGGTTACTGAGTTTTGTGAGAAGCGCCGCCCACCTTGAGTACGCCCCGCCCATTTTGGATGTGTCCGCACAGTTAGTCTGGCAACTCCTTGCTGAACCTCATTTTACTTTTTCCCATCTTTGAGCTGCTCCGGAAGCGAATTATGAACATTTCTGTGCGAAACCCCAAACTTTAGGGGAGTCCCCGCCCAGTGTGCGGGGTTTCGCATTGGTCAAATGTGCTTTTTAATTCTTGTCCCATCCTACCTAGCTATCGCTTGTGAGGAACTGCTGGCTCATGATGTCGACAGCACCCGAAATGCTAATATGGTAAGCGATGAGGGAAGGTAATCGATAATGAGCACCACAAAAAGGGTCACTAGCACCTGGAACCTGCATCAGTTCCGCTTTGAGAATGCGTGCGTTTTAGCAATTGAGCTTCGTTTAGGAGGCACGAAACG
>MU913144.1:19014-32449 GCA_036418165.1 Cooperia oncophora
TATAATATATATATACTTCGCTTTCATCAACAAACTTTTTCCGCTGCTTTTGTGAGTCTCCCATTGAACAGTGAATCGCTCTATTATCAAGTACACACGATTTGTGTTCATTATGAAACTGGGGCGAAATAAAAGCAGCGGAAGCAGAGGAGGATCATCGTCAACCCGGGCACGGTCGCTTGTGCTTTCTCCACGCTAGCATCGTCGAAAGATGAAATTGGTCACTTTGGCTTTTCTACTGTACATAGCTCATTCAGTAATGGGAGACTGTCAACTCTTGTATTCGTCATTCAAAGTGTACAAAGGGGAATTCCCTCGCAATCCGTTCACCGTGGAGTATGTACGTTATCTCAAATGATCAATTTTCTCAGAAGGCTGTTTTGATTTCACTATTAAGCTAAAAATTTACAGAAGGATGATGACCTAGTTACACTCTTGTGGGTGCAGAACGAAGATTCGTTCTTTAGACGTTGTTGATATTCAGACGGTATGTTGCACATCAGTTTCCACTTGTGAACTGCAGATACCTTTTACATTGCTCCTGAAGGACAAACTGTACACCCATCTCCGACGACGCCTTTCCCCATATGCGAGGAAAATGGGTTGGAAGCAGTGCCGTCTCGGGATCGTTGGTGTTCGCAAAGCCCGTCCTCCTCCCTACATTCCTCACCTTCTTTCTTTTCCACCCTTCACTTCCTCTCTTCCCTCTTGCTTTTCCTCTCCCTATGAATGCTTTCAACAGAATGCATCCATATAACCACTCAATGCAGAGAAAAATACCTCTTGACAGTTCCACAGAGAGAATGCTAGATGACAGAAGCCATGTAAGCGCAGACTTGCAAGAGTAACACTTGTCACAAGACCGTGGGGGAAAGTAACGCTGAAGGGTACCGTACACTTCTGCTGATTTCTGCATTTCGCCTGCCGCCCTCAATATGCCACCGTTGCGCCGAAAACAGTGAGCGAACACGTAGTCAAAGTTAGAGAACAGCCAGACGTGACAGTGCGCGGGCGAGTAGCGCGTTCGGCCGTGAATGGACCTTATAGAGGTGGGAAGGGTAAGGCGACACACTACTGAAGCTGTGGACCATTTCATGTGTCACGCGAGCATGGCGAGCGACTTCACACTGGAAAGACGATTGTGGTGCCCGCTTCTTCGAGTTCCAGTGTTTGAGAGAAGGACGCCCGTCTCGGAGTCTTGTGTGCGCTTGAATTTGTAAGTCCCGCTGCTCCAGTTGACTAACTTACACAAATTTGCATTTGCCGCGCACCGCCGCACCATGAGTCGCGGCGATGACACGGCATATTACGGTTGTCTTGTCCATCTACTCATAGCTACGACCTCGGAAGAGCGCAGTTTGTCTTCTAATGCGTATTTCTATGATATCTCCCATTTTCAGGACGATGGCAACGTCTACTATAAAATTGGCAGTGATGCAGTGGCGCACCAAATTTCCAAAGAGGAATATGATTCCTTCTATTATGACAAATGTGGCCTTTTCTAAGAAATGTGCCTATCCGTTCAAAGAATATGAGGCATGAATGCGATTAATCACTGTGTGCAGAGTAAATCATTTTTCGCACCGATGGTGTGGCAATAATTTCACATATTCAAGTTCATAACATTGCAATCAGACAAGGCGGTCCTCCCAAATCGATTAGCAACCACAGTTGAAAGGGCAGGGCAGCCGAGCGGCTCGTCATCGCCCTGCCTTCGTCTGATTGCTATATTGCAAATCATGCACCATTACTTTACATGTAGGAAAGAGAGAACTGCTGGGGGTTGCCACATATATGAAGAGTGTGGTCTCCATGTGAAATACAGTTCAGTTTGACTGATAATCAACCGTCATAAAAAATCGTAATAGAACTCCAAACGATCTACGCTGGCAACCTAACTTGCTTTCGGGACGTCGCGTTTTGCGGGAAAGCGCCACGTGGGACAATGGCGTGCTTTCGCATGCGTCCGCCCTGAGCCACCGGTGGCTCATATTGTCCCTCGTGGACCACTTTTTTGCCGCTATGTCAAATTTCGCAAAATGATAAGTCAATCGTGTAGGGACTGCTATTTCAACCATCTTTGACCCTATTGGATGCCATCTCATGCCCCGCCCTCTGCGATCACGCCCACTTTTTAGCGCGATCGTGATTTCCAAAATGTGTTCCATAACTTCCGTTTCTAAGAATTTTCTTGGAATTTTCTGCTTTTCACACATTACAATGATTCATAGATGGCCACACCGACACATACCCGGCCACGCCCACTTTTTAACAGGTTTGTTTTATGTTCAATTTTCATACCTTATCTCAATGTTTTATGTTTAATTTTCATACCTTATCTCAACGTTGACGCTTTCAAACACACTCTTCACATATTGCTCACAGACAAGCAATTGCACAAAGATGCATAAGGCTCCGCACACTTAGCTCCGCCCACTTTAGATCGATTTTCGCGATTTCTAGCAATATTTTATTATCACTATTTATCCATATTTTATTTCCACTATCCATATTTTATCACTTGTTCACCATCTCAAGATCACCAAACGGCGTTAATACTGAGAAGGAATGATACATTCGTGACCAGGATGCCAAATAACCCAGGTGTTCGAGTTTGTACCCAATTCGGTGCCAAGAAGATCGCTGGCGCCAGGTGGCGCCAACTTTGGAAGGCAACGATACATTCGTGACAAGGATGTCAAATAACCTAGGTGTAGAGGTTTCTATCAAATTCGGTGTCAAAAAGATCGCTGGCGCCAAAGTGGCGCCTACTGGCGCCATATGGCGCCAATGACAAATGAGATCTCACGTTCATGATCAAAGACCCGCGCAGTCCCTGCAGCCAAGGTTTCGTCCAAAAAGAACTATTTTGGAGGTTTCTGCCGCAGCAGTAGCTAGTTGAAAAATTTCAATTTTTAATTCAAAATATCTCATGGGGCAGCAACTTTTGCTCATCCTTGTTGGAAACTCACCTTCCACAGGTTACTCGAAAGCAAGAAAAAGATCGATTGAGACTGCCGGCAATAACCCAAAAAGTGATGGAGAAAGTCATGAGCCACCGGTGGCTCAGGATGTCGTCAACGTGCCAATTGACTTACATTCACACAGCGCGACATCACACTCTCAGCATCATCCCTACTGTCTCGTGTGGGCCCAAAAATGTGAGCTTACGACAGTGGGGAGGGGAGGGGGGGGGTTGATACACAGGACTTTCGCTGCTCCTCCAGTTCCAGTTAATCTGGTTAAACCTGTGACTTTCGTGGAGCTGGACCACACTCGTCCAATCATCTTATGAGTTCTTACTATTGCTCTTTTGATGGGTCGAGACGTCGCTGGGACGTGGTAAAAAAGCCAAATGCACCCACTGGCCGGACTGCTCCTATTGCGAATCGGAGCTGCCCGACGCCCGGGATGGCTCGTAGAGGGGTCCGCCTGAGAGCACTAGACGTAGGTTTTCCCTCCACGGGTGTTACGTCTCCCCCTAAACTACTCTGTTCTGGTACGCGGGGCCACTCAAGGGTTCTCTGGGTCACTTGAACTATCCAAACCCTATATTCGTCTGGAGTCAACGTGAGGAGGCAGCGCCGTGTATTACTTTACCACACACTGACAGACTCATGGTTAATTGAGTTTATGTAGTAAAGAAACTTCAACAATGCATAAAAAGAGGTTAGTGATATGTTAGTAAATGGCGAACCTGTCCGGCGAGAGAGATATGTGGCTCCGTGAACTATAGATACTCGCAAGTGGTGGATCGGGCCATATCCTCGTGCATATAACAATTTCGGCTTCAGGCCGGCGGAATATGAACTTCTTCAATACGACGTTCTAAGGGCCCAAGCCCTACGTAGCGCCACCTCTAGTAAGCTCGGGTTTGCGATGAGTGCATGGAATAGTGTCTCTCCATCGTATGGTGGCCAGCGGCCCGGAGGGTGTTAGTACAGCGAATGGAATATCACGATCGATCAGCGGGTTAGTGGGGCTCAGTGGAGAGACGAGGGGGAGTCGGCTGCTCAGGCCAAGACGCCGGAGGAGAGCATGGTGGAGTAGAATAGTATCAACTGCCACCGATAGTAGCCGCGGTTTCCCGCACGATCGACGCGGAGATCAACTGGTAGGTGGTCAAGGTGGCTGGACTACGGTAGGCGCCAGCACACCCGGGAGGACCCTCGAGGAGCGATCCTCGCGATTCGCGACAGCTCCGTTGATTTCGCTAAGAATGACTATTTGTGAGGATTTCAACAGCAGTAAGTTTGGCATTCAAAAATTTCACAAACACCGTGTGTCACGTAGACTACGACATAGCAGATATTTATTGCTACTTTGGCTGTGCATTATTTATTGTCGCCATCTACGACATCAGAACATCAGCGTTTGCTGGTGCGACGCGCGGGGATTCTTGCCGCATAGCTCACTTCCCTCTTCCGTCAGAGTGAACAAAAATTATCAGAGAGGCGAATCACGATCGCCTTGCCACATACCCACACCCCCCCCCCAGTGAACAGAAACCTCAGAGAACAGCGATCGTGTTCCTTGAACAACGATAGGTCGGCAGCCTAAGTGGAAGGCCTTGAAGACATTTGACGGTTTCGTGTGCAACAAAGCGAGCATAAGCGAACAAATTTCCATTGGTGCCGTTGCTAGCTTGAGATGATCTGAATGGCCGCATTACATCGTAGAGCACTGGAACGATTTAGGCGCAGAAGTTGAGTGGGGTGTCACGCTGCTACATTTCCAAGTGAGAAGAGGTGATATTATCTTTGAATCCGGTAAATAGGTCAGTCATTGAATATATTCGAAATGCCTGAGACGTGGTAGGCGTGGCTGCATAATTCTGTTAAAAGGCAGCACCCGCGATCGTTTGGTTTTCCTACGCCCTTCTTAGATATTGTACCTCTGTTTTGTACCTCTGCCGACAAGTGTGGAGGATGTACCAACTTCGCAGCTCAAAATACGAGAGGATGGGGCCACCTGATCGTAAAGGGTGATCGTACCCCACTCAACTCCTGCGCCCATATCGTTTCAGTGCTCTACGATGTAATGCGGTCATTGTTCAGATCATCTCAAGCTAGCAACGGCACCAATGGAAATTTGTCGGCTTATGCTCGCTTTGTTGCACACGAAACCGTCAAATGTCTTCAAGGCCTTCGACTTAGGCTGCCGACCTATCGTTGTTCAATGGAACACGATCGCTGTTTTCTGATGATTTCTGTTCACTGAGACGGAGGGGAGGGGGGAGTAGTGGGTATGTGGCAAGACGATCGTGATTCGCCTCTCTGATAATTTTTGTTCACTCTGACCGAGGGAGGAAGCGAGTATGCGGCAAGAATCTCGGCGCGTCGCACCAGCAAACGCCGACGTTGCTAGGCGTAGGTGGCGACAATGAATAGTGTACAGTCAAAAATAGCAATACATATCTGCTATGTCGTAGTCTATGTGACACACGGTGCTTGTGAAATTTCGAGTGGCCAAACATACCCTTTGTTGCAGTCCTCACAAATAATCATTCTTAGAAAGTCAACAGAGCGGTTAGGCGAGGGGTGCATTTTGCACTTTTACCACGTCCCAGCGTCTCGACCCATCAAAAGAGCTATACTAAGAGCTCACAAGAGCTGCCAGATTCACCATGATGACTGGACAAGCTTAGTCCAGCTCCACGAAAGTCACAGGTTTGACCAGATTACGACTTGTAAACTGGGACTGAAGAAGCAGCGAAAGTACTGTATAGCCTCCCCCATTGTCCTAAACTCACGATTTTGTGCACACACAAGACAGTAGGGATGATGCTGAGAGTGTGATGTCGCACTGTGTGAATGTAAGTCAATTAAGCAGAGCTCAGCCTGCTTTGTTTCTCGTAGACTGTTGGTGTATTCAATCTCGTCCCGAGTGCAAGCTGGGTTGCCAGCGTAGTTCGTTTGGAGTTCCATTACGAGTTCCCATGACGTTTGATTCTCAGTCAAATTAACTGAACTGTGTTTCACATGGAGACCACACTCTTCATATATGTGGCAGCCCCCAGCAGTTTTCTCTTTTCTACATGTAAAGTAATGGTGCATGATTTGCAAGATAGCAATCAGACGAAGGCAGAACGATGATGAGCCGCTCGGCTGCTCTGCCTTTTCAGCTGTGATTGGTTGCTAATGGTGGTTGCTTGATTTGGGAGAACCGCCTCGTCTGGTTGCAATGTTATGAACTTGAATATGTGAAATTATTGCTATAACATCGGTGCGAAAAGTGATTTACTCTGCACACAGTGATTAATCGCTGTTCATGTCTCACATTCTCTGAACGGAGTAGGCACATTTCTCAGAATATGCCACATTTGTCAGCATAGATGGAAAACTCCTCTTTGTGAATTGGCTTCGCCTTTGCATCACTGCCAACTGTGAAATAGTGTTTAGAATTGTCGTCCTGAAAATGGAGATATCATAGAAATACGCTCCTTCAAGGTCGTAGGCATGGATAGACGGACAAGACAATCGTAATATGCCTTGTCGTCGATCGCAGCTCATGGTGGGGGGGGGAGTGCGATACGTGGCAAATTCGGCATGCAAGTTAGTCAACTGGAGCAGCGGGGCTCTTACAGATTCAAGCGCAGACAAGACTCCGAGACGGGCGACATTGAACTTCCCTTCTCTCACACACTGAAATTCAAAGGGGTGGGGGGGCACTGTAATTGTTCAGTATGGAGTCGCTCGCCACGTCCGCCAACGTGACATATTTCGATGATTTAGTCACATGTGGAAGAATGGTCAAAACTCCAGCATGCCGCCTTACCTTGTCCCCCTCCTACCTAAGGATGCGCAGAACGGATCCAGAGGTCAATGATACTCGGGTATCATTTCTGCTCCTGCGTCGCCGCAGATGGCCGGACACGCTACTTGCCTGCGAACTCTCACGTCTGGTTGTTCTCTGACTTTGACTGCGTGTTCCCTCATTGTTTTGAGCGCAATTGAGAACGGTAGGCGGAGTCCCTAAGGCGGCAGAAGTGTACGGTCCTTCAGCGTTACTTCCCCGCACGATCATGTGACAAAGGTGTTACACTTGCACGGCTGCGGTTACTGGTCTTCTGTTAACCAGCATTCTCTCGGTGGGAGGATCCATAGGTATTTTTCCTCTACATTTATTGGTTGAAGGGGTGCATTCTGTTAAATGCATTCCAAGGGAGAGCAAAAGCAAGAGGAAAGAGAGGCAGTGAAGGGAGGAAAAGAAAGAAGGTGAGGAATGTAGGGAGGAGGACGGGATTCGCGTCACGAACTATCCTGAGACGGCACTGCTGCCAACCCATTTTCCTCGCATATGGCAAAGGACGTCCTCGGAGATGGTTGTACAGTTTGTCCATAGGAGCAATGTAAAAGGTATCTGCAGTTCACAAACTGATATGCAACATACCTTCTGAATCTCAATAACGTCGAAGAGACGCATCTCCTGTCTGCATCTTTAATAGTGTGACAAAGTCAGAATCCTTCTGCAAATTATTCACTTAATAGTGAAATCACAACAGCCTTCTGAGAAAATTGATCATTTTGAGATAACGTACAAAGTTCATGAAGTGACTTCTGAACGGATTGCGAGGGAACTTCCCTTTGTACACTCCGAATGACGAATAGGAAGACTTGACAGTCTCCCATTACTGAATGAGCTATGTACAGTAGAAAAGCCAAAGCGACCAATTTCATCCTTCGTGCTGATAGCGTGGAGAAAGCACAAGCGACCGTGCCCGGGTTGACGATGATCCTCCTCTGCTTCCACTGCTTTTATTTCGCCCACAGTTTCATAATGAGCACGAATCGTGTGTACTTTATTATAACAAAGCGATTCTTCACTTTATTATATCCACTATTCAATGGGAGACCCACAAAGGCAGCGGAAAAAGTTTGTTGATGGAAGCGAAGTAATCGTTTCGTGCCCCTTTCTAAACGAAGCTCAGTTACCAAACCGCACGCATTCCTGAAACGGGACTGATGTGGTTCCATAGGCTTTTCTCTGGTGCTCATTATCAACTACCTTCCATCATCGCCTACCGTAACAGCATTTCGTGTGCTGTCGACATCATGAGCCAGCGGTTTCCCCACGAAGCGAGAGCTAGGTAGAAAAACATAAGCCACCGGTGGCTCATAAACTTTTGCACACTATTGGGCTGTTACCAATTTACCGCGTCAGCTGCCCTCAAAACGCGATTGTCAATGTGTTTAAAAAGGTGTTACAGCGCCCGCTCAGAATCGCGGAAGTCCATCCTGCCAGGCGTATTAATCGTACTCGTCCTAGGGAATTATCGTGCCAACTGCCTTCCAATGTAAATGTTTCTATCACGCAACGTGCACCTTGAAGGTTTTAGCGGTTCAATCCGTAAATTCCTTTTTCTTGATTACTCACAATTTCGGTTCTAACCTGAAGCAATAAACTTTCCTTTAAGTATGCTATCCCACGAACTCTTCCGCCGGAACCAGAAAATTCTGAAGAGATTAAAAACCCTCTCACGGTCCCAACAGCCACTTGATCGCGCTCGAAAACACCATTGCAGAAGCAGGGATGCTATCAAACAAGAGCGACAACGTCGCCTCGAATGCAACTGACCATGAAGGCTTTGTGGAATTAAAAGAGGTCGAATTTCAGAGCGCTCTATATACGACCCACGAATTTTTTCAAATATGATTTTCTTCTGATGGAAGCGGAGGCTGTGTAGTGTCAAGTAGCGCGCTTACCACCAGCGTGGTCCTGGTTTCAAATCCCGAGTCAATGGGTTACGTGACATCTTGAACTTTTATGCATGGTCCTGTCCCGAAACCCTGCGACGCAGACGGATAGAGGGCAGCGGCTGCCAAAACTTCGAAACGTTTTCTTTTGATAGAGCCGATGCGGGTGACGAGTTAACACATGCTTTCCCTTTGTAAAGACAGAGACCTATCTTATCGCTCGAAGAATCTTATCAGTACGATATGATGAAGTCATTTCAGTTTTCCATTGTCTGCTATGGCGAAGTCGAAGAAGAAGAACAAGTCAGGTGAAATTCGCATCGTGTTTTCAAACGTTCACTCAGAAGAACTAGCTCAATTGACAAGACTTTGTGATGTGGAAGCAGCATTACTGCACGCCAGGTTTTATGTTTGACTTTTAAGCAGTCCAGGGTTCGGGAAGGACCCGATAATAGTGTCCCAAAAGCCCGTGACAATTTTTTGAATTTTGCGCCAAATTTTTGCGTCTTCGGAGCCCGAACATGTGCTCCATACAGAGTGCAGAATGGAGTTCTATCTTGGGGCAAGACATCAAATGTTCTTGCTTTTCTGTACTTCTTATTCCAGTCTCCATTCAGACAGTAACAAGGAAAGCAGCGGTCGACAAGTTACTTCAGTGAAAGGTACGAACAGTTTTTATTGGAATTACTTCGTTAAGAAATAGGCTATGAATGGGAGCTACAAATATGCTGTCAGACCGACTGGTAGTGAGATATGGGTGCTATCGCAGCTTGTGGCAGCAGTGACTGTGCGGGATTGAGAATCTTCTTCAGAAAGGAAGTGGGCACGGATTGTTGGGGGGGGGGCAGTTACTGCCGACGTCACTGGTGGAAGGATCGCGAGAGGGCATTAGACCACACCCGCTCAGCCCTTTCACCAGTGACCTTGGCAGCAACCGACCGCCCCCAGCCGTCATGCTAACTGCCTTTATCCTTACAGTAGTGCGTAGTCAGTACTGCGCGCACAATATCCGGAGAGTTCATCACACCTCTTATGATGCTCAATGATCGAACTACTGGGAAAGCCTAATACGATTTCTATGAAGACAGCTAACTAGACAGAAACGGCAGCTTTGCAAATTTGCGGGCCTCGCCTATCAACCTACAGTTGTTATCGTACCAATCAGAGGTGGGGAGGGGTATGAGTGATGGAGTGAGCTCATCCGCCTTCTCTACTGGTTACTTTGCTCTCAAATCGACCGCTAGCCAATCACCATTGGTGTAGCAAGACAGCCAGAGGCGGGTTCATCCCGTCCTCGTCACACCGCCCTTACTGACTGGTACGATAACGCCTGCCACTGGTTGCTGAGTTACAATCCGTAGATTACGATTTTCCTGAGACTTCTTTCACGGCGATACTCTACAACTATTTACCATCGCCTTCGAGGGAGGTTATTTTGGCTTGGGAGGTTCTCGACGCTAGCGTTATTAAACGCACGTTTACCCATGCCCTCGCACTGGGCTGTGCACTTGCTCAATTATTTAGGCAGCCGGACGATGAGAGTGGACGACGAGGGAGCTGATAAACGTTTTTTCTAGCCTGTGCTTGCCTGCCTGCAGGGCGAAAACTTCAGATTTCGCTGCGGGATGTTTTAAGGCACGTGATCTTGCGGAGCAAGTATCAATATGGCATGTTTTCAGAGAGTCATACTCCAGCAAAGTCACTCATAGCTCAGGCCAGTCCTCTCAAGGAAGATTCAGCTGGTACGAGTCCCAGTTCTTAGTATACTAGTCATTACTCTATCCAAAACGCTCCACTGCTGAAAAATCCCGTTTTTTCAGTACGGAAGCGACACGTTAAGTATCACCGCGATGATGAAGATAGTCTTGGCCCAGGTGGGTTTGATAAAAGCCATAACTACCTGGAACCTTTGCCCTAAGGCAGGGACTGTGAGGTGCCACGATCTCGGTGCGGAAACTGCGGCCCAGTATGGCGGGAACTAAGCTCTACCATTCCCACAACCCACTACACTTAACGGCGAAACGCTGCATTGGGGGTCCCGTACTATGCCCCCCGGTATGTGCTATGAATTGAGAAAGGAATACCAGGACAAACCTCGGGCAGAAAAACTGTCAATGAGTATCTTGGGTCTATCGCGATTCCAGCGTTGAACAGGTTATCCACAGCGGATCAGACAGTTACGGAAGATACGGGAAAAGGTTTATTCGGCTGGATCTTTCTTTTTTTTGCTTGTTCTTCTCTTTTTTTAATGTGCATCGAAGTTTGGATACAACTTCTGCGTTCGTAGTGACCCTGGAACATACGGCTAGAGCCTGGTCCAAGCTCGGAGAATCTCACAACTCGATTGACCTGCGCAACTGCTAGCAACAAGAACGACGTTGCCAATGAACGGCAGGTAGCAGGTGCTCAACGACTAGGGCCCACGGGCCGTCTTATCATGTAGAAGTGCTACTTCCTTTCTGCATCGCTAGTGAAGCCTTGACAAAGCGGAAGTCGAAAGATTGTACTGAGGTCGCGTATGTCATGACAGAGCGTTCAAAGGGACGTGGATTGGAGGGCACCCAGGGCGGCCTGCCGTCCCGATCATGCGGAAGGCTGCCGTGGCTGTGATCCAATCGGCGTCCTGTCACAGACCCTATCGTTTGCAAGGATCATGTATAATGTAATACTAAGTAACAATATGCACACAAGGGTTTCTCTGGGATGCTTATCAGCCCCGCGCGTTACTGCGTCATTTCGATATCAAAGGACCCACCTGCAATCCTTACAGTAACGTTTTCGCCTTTCCACCGGGAATCCCCACGTTTAGTACCTTATCTATGTTCTCTGGCCTTTTAAGGATCAATCACAGACGACTATAGGCGCAAGCGTCAGAATGAAGAAGAGAAAATCCGAGAAGCTATTCTGAAACAAGAAACAGAATCGCTCTCTCCATAGTGAGTTGAACGTAGCCGCTATAAATAGTTATTATTTAGTTATTTTATTATGGTTATTTTATTATTAATTTTATTAGTTATTTTACTCTATTAAGCTTATAGAAGACTAATATGTAGCTTACTGTCCATGTTTTGTACGAATCGATTAAGATCAGACAATCCTTAAGGCTGCGTTTATACTTTGCTGCAACGTCCACCAGCGACCATCAGCGTTTCGAGCGGCCGTCAGCGTTTAGGAAAGTATAAATATCGATCCAGCGAACGGCAGCGTCTCTCAACGCCGACCAGCCTCCACCAGCAACCATCATCGTCCCGAGCGACCAGAAAAGTATGGTTATCGATCTAGCGTGTACCAGCCTCTACCAGGGACTACTAGCGTACCCCAGCGACCAGGAGTACGGTGTTGCGTAGTAGTACGGTGCGGCTGCACGCGCCACAAGGACGCCTAAACACACCTCTCTTCCCTCCTACTTACCCATCTCTATCAGCAGTCTGCTACACTTCTGCTTCCCCATACTCTTCACTCCTGGTCGCTGATGGACGCTGGTGGAACTCTAGATGCGATTCCATGCTTCATCCTCACAAGCGTCGTAAGCCTGGGAACCCTGAACTAGGGAAGGGAGAACTAGCAGTGAGAAGGCGCGGCGTGGACAAGGACATTCGGCTGTGGCTAGGCGCCTAGCTGGCCGTGCGATAGCACGGGGACTATGGAGACAGGATCCGTGCGGGCATCGCTACCGTCCTGTCTCGTTCCCGTGCACTTTTGATCGAACAAACTGGCGCGCTACTGTGCTGTGGACCCATTCACTTCAATTGGGATCCGCGGAGATGAGAGTACAGTTTGTCTTTCACCTCATTCCTTATTTTTAGAAGTCTTCTTCACTGGCTGATGCGTTGCTTTGCAGTTACTACCTGACAATACTGTTCACACTGTGGGCTGTAATCGCTTTGCTTGCTCTCATAGTACTCTTTCTTGATAGTCAGTCAGCTTCAGAAGATCGGGTGCGTCTTTCTTTTTTGGGGGCATTTGGATGTGTGGGCGGGACTGCCTTATTCTGGGTGGGTGTGGGAGTGTGGGTGAAAGCAAGAGACACTCCTACTCACACGTCCAGCTCACGAAGCTGTGCGATCATGTCATTATGTGTGTCTGCCCACTTTAAAACGTTGTTCAGCATCACATTCCCAAGAGCTACTCCTTGGAAAGGAAGCATCGAAGATTTGCTGTGGCCTCGGAAAATATCGATTGCTCTCTGCACATGAAGTTGTTCTTCACAGTATTTTACCCGGAAGAGTCCTGTTCCCAAACAGTTTCCATTGCAGGCGTCGATCAGTCCTTGGCGACAATGCACAAGATATTGTTCGTCAAGGAATTATGTGTATTTCAATGTTGTTACCGTATTCGGCTGTGGGAATGTATTCAACAATCTCCATGATGATCGTCCATAAATTGCATCCTGATGGCATTGTTAGTTCCACTGTTTCCTCAGCTCTTTTCCACTATCTACCTCATTATTTATCGGGTCAGAATCTGGCCCCTATTCTGCAGAGTAATCGGGGGTCCCTATCCTGCAGAGTAATTAGGACATCCCAGGTGGAAACAGATTAGGCTGCGTTCATACTTTGCGGCAGCGTAAACCAGTGACAAAGAGCGTCCACCAGCGAACAACAGCGTCTCGAGGACTAGGGGTATAGGTATCGAATCTGCGCCTGCCAACTCTACTACGAGCGGCGTCCGGGATATATGACGATAGGAGGGCAGCAGACAGCTGGTAGAGTAGGGGGATAGGAGAGTAACAGAGTGCT
>MU913145.1:0-14828 GCA_036418165.1 Cooperia oncophora
GTCTGTCTGACCTTTCACCCATTCGCTTTTGCTGTTAGTAGTGCTGATCCTGAATTGTAACCATTTTCCTCGTTGGTTTTTCTTCTAATCAGTTCATGCCGTGGTGAGGGTGGGCTGTTCTTTGACCAACTTCTAAATTTCCGTCATTCCGTGGAGCGGAGAGGACGAATAGCTACATATCCACCAACATCTCACAGGAACCTTTCTTGTGACTCTTGTAGTGGGGAAACATCTGGAATTATAACAAGCAAAAATATCCAGATATTCATGAGCCCTCATCTCAGTCGAGCCGAACTCGGGCCTCCTTTCCTGAGCAACAATTTGTGACTCTTTCACCCTCTGGTCAAAGAATATCCAGCAATTTTTTAATGCTTGCTCTGCTCCAGCTTAACGGCTGCGAAATTTCGTAAGATTTATGAGTAATGGTGACCCGTCCTTTTGGAAGTGGTCAGAAAATTCCGGAGCACTCTCCCGCCTCTGCCACAGAGCCCAGTCTTACTCGTTGTGGACGCGGAAGCTTCCAGGAGGCTGGGTTTATCGCGAAGCTATACTGCTCTTCACCACTTGTGGTCGCCAACCAGCTTCCACAACCGCTGGGGAACAGGCTGGCGCCAAACCCAGCCACCCTGAAACGTCCCGGCGTCCGCACCTAACAAGACTGTAGAGATTTATGTCTCTACTCTATGTACGTAATTTGATCCCTTTGTGGCACAATCTCCGATCATTGCTTTTATTCCCTTTGAAAGATACTTATTTCTGAGAAAACGGAGTATGGAATGGCTTAGCTATTGGCAAGGTAGCCACTCAGTTCCTTCATTGTTTAGCAGTAAAAGCGCGAAGGCTAGCTCGGAAGGAAGAGCTTTTCTCAACAGGAACAGCAGTCTACTGTAGTCACTTCAGCATTAAATCGGGGAGGTATTGGAGCAAATACCGCAGGCCTTACTCTACCTATAACGTCGCGCGTCATACCAGTCAGGTCCTGGGGCAAATGCCGCAGATCTGAGTCCACTCGGAATGTCACCTCTGCCAGGCTGGCGCCGCTCAGATCTCTTGACCTAAGCCTCCTCGGCTGAATTCGTCAGATAAACTGATTTTATCTCATCATTTTTCTATTTCATGTCATTCTTTTCTTCTGATATCGTTGCTAACGTCCCCTGTTGCCGCGCAACATATTGACCTCTGCAACGTACATGACTCATTTTAGGATGGAAGGTACGGCGGCAAAAAAAGCGCGAGTCTGGAACCCAGCAGTTGACAACGACGTTATCAAGGAAAAATTCCACTCCGATCAAGATCAGACATCGAATGACACTCCGGTCGATTTTTCTCGAGCAAGCAATCCCTCTCTACCACTGCTGATACAGGCAAGTTATATGTGAGTGCTCATAGTTTACAAATGTTCTCAAAACCAGTGAATGATTCGAGGTCTACCAGGGCGACAGTTAAGTACACAAACGCTATAAATTGCACATTCAGAAGCCATTACGTGAGCGCTTTTGGGCTTGTGAGGGGATATTGCATTCCCAATAGACCCTTTTTCAGACCATCTTAGCTGACAAATCTTAGTGGAACCTGTGACCCCTATGAAGTCGCAAAGTGGTAATGAGCTTACAGAAACCAACAGACAGACAAAGTGGCCTGAATGAGCTCCGCTGAATAACCTGGTTCTCACACCGAGCCGAACTGCACCGCTATTGCATTATCCTTCCACACGAGCCTGCGGTCATCAGAGTGTCCTTGCGGGACTCTGGCTAGAACCTAGCCCGCGGATGACGCTTAGTAAGCTCGAAAAACGGCGCCAGCTACCGCTAACTTGGTCCTAGTCTCCTATTCGGCCAAACAGCTTTGGTAAAGCGGTGAAAGAAGATCTTCTTGAGATATATCCCTGCTCTGAGATGCACCAAACAGCCGTCCCTTGTTCGGAAATGCCTTTGAACTATGAGCCGCTTCAGTCAAAGCTCAAACTACGCTTTGTTTTAGTAGAGGGTTCTGTGGATATAAAATATTGGAGTGTTCCATGCACTCCAATTTCAGAGTTTACATACACAAATAATACCTCCCTCATTGTTGTTATTTCAGAACTACTTCAACTTGGCACGTTTTCAACAGCAACGAGTCGTCGAAGAGGCAATTCGTCGTGGTTTGACACAGCCATTTCCAATGCAAGTCATGCCGATGATGGCACGACCTCCCGTCCTTCCTGCTATTATGCCTTCACCACAAGCTATTGGTGAGTTCATGATGTTTCATTCTAGAGGTTTGATTCCGTCAATATTTGACTGCTTTTACCGATTCCGAGCTAGTTATCCTGAGAAGCTAGTTGTCGCAAGGCGTGTAAAAAGCCTGGATACGAATAACGGGAGTCTATTGCTCTGGGTGGTGACCGAACGCCTTGTAACCTGCTCGATATATGTAAAATACGCTGGTGTAGGACTAAGATTGAGATTATTTTCTCACTCGTACCAGCCTTGGGAGGAGCTGTCAAGGACGTGGTACAAGTCTGTTATTCGGGGGTATTTGGAGGCACATTTCATACTAGTTGCCAGGGTAGAGCCATGCCCACACTGGCGCTTTCCGTACTAGCACGGTTCTAAGCTTAGGCTTTCATGAGGAGCGTTCAGGCACAGCTGCTGCCCCGTCTCCGCCCATACTATCATCTCGGACCGGGTCTTCACCAATTATCGGAGAACGTACTGGAGACTGACTTCTCTGCAAAAATAAATTTGGAAAACTTTTTTGGCTTACATGTTGCAATTTCAGCCTCGCTCATGCCGAGCTCGGTCGCTTCCACATCAGCAGCATCAACGGGCATCTCAGCCAATCCACTTGTACAGTCGGCCCTGGGAGTGACGGCAATGGCAAACGAAAACTGCTGTGCGATCTGTGGTTCAGCTTTCCGCCTCACGGCCGATCTTGTCCAACACATGCGAAATAATCACCGAAGAACACGTTTCAAACGTAAAAACGAGAAAGCCTTTGTATGACGTCCTAATGTATACGGATGGCGTCATATTTCGTGATCAATGGGTGATTTATTGAATGTGTTTTCAATTGTGAAGCATCAAAATTTCATTGTAGACACTCACTAGTATCGGCTGACATCTCCTTGGTCACCCGTTGGCGCTAGTAATCTTTGAGGGCCCTCCAAAGGACTCCTTGTGCAAGACTAGACATAGCCGTAGTGACAATGATGAGGAGTTTGCTTGGGCCTGTTGCAGCTCGGAGGTGGTTGCACCAAGTCGAAAAACGGTATTTTCATTTGGAGGACAGTAATCCCAGTTTGCACAAGGAGTTCTCTCAAGGTCTCAAGGGTATTAGCCCCTCCTGTTTGTTGAACGTCTTTACGAAGTTCATTATGTAGTGTTGGAATATCTATCAATCAATGCCCTGTGATAAATAATTTTAGTTGAAGTGCAATCCGTCAGTATTTATATTCACAGCTGCTACCCAATGACACGAGTATAGTAAAAAGTACTCCAGTCATCTTAGCTGGTTATGACGGAAACTCGTACAAAGGGACCCCAAAGTCGCGATATGGGCGGAGTCAGACCTATCATTCATTTATCATTGTTCCCCTCACCCGTTGCTCCACTTCTTTTCGGAGCAGTGCGCAAGGCATAACGGCATCCTCACCTCTATGACCAGCGTGGAATGAGCTTTAAGTCTGCTTTTTCAGATAAGAGCGGCAACATTTGATGGTGAAACTGGGGGGAGTGGTCAGGTGGCCATTAATTCCTTTAGTTGTTCTCTTCCCTAATGATCACCAAGTGAACCCCATTGGTGGAGCCGGTTACGGGCTTTTTCCTAGCCTCTCCTAACGCCACCCCGACTGATTGTGATGTTATCGACCATCCTAAGCGTTTTTCACAGCAAACGGATATAGCATTTATAATCATGGAATCAAATTACCGTGTGGAAGAGATCTTCAACAAAATCTTGCGCCAGGGGAATTCTGCCGCTAGCGGGTGGTGGTTTCGAATTAGGTTATTTGTCGTTGTTCGTGGGGTCAGGGAATTAATCCTCGGGGTAGCTTTGTCCTTGAAATCCGCCCCAAGATTTTGGTCTAAACCTTACACAAATTTCGAATAGCGAGGCAGCAACAGTAACTAATTGTTCGTAATAATTGATGCAGATTATTCTGCTAAATTCGCCCTCGTTTGATGTTCGATGTTTCTTTGGAAATGATGGTTTTGTCGGCAGCGCCCAAGATGTATTACTTTTACAGCTCAAAAATGCGTCAGGAGAGCCTTACACGCTTTGACCGCTCCAGCGAAGGCGACGCCCTGCCCGCTAGCCACCGCAACCCCCCTCCCCTCCCCCGCTTTCATTTCTAAGGGTTTTCTGGCGGTGTGGTTCCTCTGCTTATAACTCTCTCCATCCCGTATGAGGAGAGTGAAGACATAAGAGAGCTGGCACAAAAATTTAAAAGCTCTCGAGACCACGCTCTTTTACAGCACAGGGTTCTATATGGGCATTTCGGGCGGATTTTCGTGCTTTTCCCTCATTAAAGAACCATATCCCCTTTAGTCACAAGTATTCAAACTCACATGTGGTGCGTGCCTTCGAGACCTTGGCGTGCATAAGTGGAGGCCTAGTGAATGCAATCTTAGGCACAAGAACACAGAGTAGAGCGTATTACTCGCAGTTCCTCATTTCAAGCAAAATTTAGAGACAACATTTCAACCGAATCAGACAAAACATGTTTCAGAAGGATCACTTCCAACTGAGCTCAAATATGTTAGGCAACCAAAAAAGTTCGTGCGGTTTTTTTTGTTTACTTTTATGAAGTATATTCAGTAAACTGGATCTAGTGGTAGGGTAACTTTGAATACATGTTAAGACATATGTCAAGGAGTGTCATTCAGTGTATTTGTTAATTTAGATTACTTTCAATTAAGGCGAACAGAAAAAAGTTGTGGTTTTCCACCAGGACAATGCTAGACCACACACTGCAAGAATCACTCAGGAAACAATAGCGCGACTAGGATGGGAAATTCTACCTCACCCTCCGTACTCGCCAGACCTTGCTCCAAGTGACTATCATTTGTTTTTGGCCTTGGACAACCACATGAGGAATCGGCGATTTGAAAATGAAGTGGCTTTGGACAACGAACTAAAACATTTGGCAGCGTTCATACTTGTAGCGCTACAGCGTCGCGCTACTGCGTCGCGCTACAGCGTCGCGCTACAGCGTCGCGCTACAGCGTCGCGCTACAGCGTCGCGCTACAGCGTCGCGCTACAGCGTCGCGCTACAGCGTCGCGCTACAGCGTCGCGCTACAGCGTAGCGCTACAGCGTCGCTACAGCAACGCTACTACTGCAATTTCCAACGTTAGGATGATTAGAGTTGCTTACAGAGAAAAGTGGGAAGGTTGCTGGAGTTTTCTTGAGAAATTCACGGAAAGGTGAGACTACAGCTGTAACTATTAGGTTGGCTAATAAGTAATGGCGGTTTTTTTCAATTGAAAAATTTGTTCGAAAAGTGAAACGTTTTGCAAGCAAGTTATATATCATCTGATAGGAAACTTCTCGTAGTATAAGAATATCAAAAAGCTTTGGTTGAGGATATAGTTTTTGTGAATTTTTTAGTCGTTGAAGTTGGAAGTGAAGTCGGCGAAAATTAGCATCTTCGACAACTGCCTCTATTTAGAAATTTCATGCTAATAGTTGAATTAATTGAATTTGAATTTGATATTCTAATACTACGAGAAGTTTGCTATTAAACGATATTAAGCTTGCTTGCAAAACTTTTCACTTTTGAAACAAATTTTTCAATTGAAAAAAACGGCCATTACTTATTAGCCAGCCCACTAGCAGTTATTAGCCAGCCCACTAGCAGTGGGCTGGCTAATAAGTAATGGCCGTTTTTTTCAATCGAAAAATTTGTTTTAAAAGTGAAAAGTTTTGCAAGCAAGCTTAATATCGTTTAATAGCAAATTTCTCGTAGTATTAGAATATCAAATTCATTCAATTAATTCAACTATTAGCATGAAATTTCAGGTGGAACAGACGTGAGCCTGCCCAATATTGGCAAGGTGAAGGTTGCCAACTTTGAAATTCTTGAAATTAGTTCCTATTGGATTCCCTTAGACTTCTACCTCAACCTTTTCCGAATGTATGGAGCAGCTTAAGCGATTTTAGCACTTCGAGTAGACGTAAATAGAGGCAGTTGTCGAAGATGCTAATTTTCGCCGACTTCACTTCCAACTTCAACGACTAAAAAATTCACAAAAACTATATCCTCAACCAAAGCTTTTTTGATATTCTTATACTACGAGAAGTTTCCTATCAGATGATATATAACTTGCTTGCAAAACGTTTCACTTTTCGAACAAATTTTTCAATTGAAAAAAACCGCCATTACTTATTAGCCAACCTAATATCTGACCATCCTTGACAGTTACTCCATTAGTCACTATTTTCTGGTACTGCTTTTAGCGTAACAGTGTCCTTCTGTCCTATTAAGAGCATTTTCTGCAAAAAACACCCAAAGAGTACTCGCGCCACCTAAAAACACGCACGCATGTTTTTTTGGAGACACAAGAACCATAAAGGAACTTCTTGTTTGCATTGTGCTAACGCATTGGTGATCAGACAGTCTTCGCGTGCCTGTTGTGGAGATAAGGCCATTTTTTTCTGCTGCCGACAAATGCGACTCAATACTGATACTCCCCTAGGCCAAAAAAAGTACAAGAAACTGTCAGGCTTTGTTGGCTGTGAATGCCTCGAAAACCGGCATAAATCTTTTTCCTGTGATCCAGGCAGAGATTGGGGGCAATTAGAAGCAAAGAAAAACAAACATGGGAAAGGAATACACTCCACAACACAGATGATCCGTTTCTGAAAGCAGATTTCGCTCCATAATCGATAAGCGGCATTGGATTCTGTATTCATTCTTTCTGTATTCAACCCTCTTCTCTTTTTCTCATATTTATCTAATAGTGAGCTCCTGTTTTCTACTTTATCACATTTTAATGTAGTTTCGCAATCGGGATCAAAACGAGGCAGCACTGCAAGACATCAAGCAAAGCCATCAAACATCAAGCAACTGTGAAACCAAATAATTAAAGTCAAAAACGATAAATAAAACCAATTATCACAGTCTTCTGTATCAAAAACTACATTAAAATGTGATAAAGTAGAAAACAGGAGCTCACTATCAGATAAATATGAGAAACAAAGAGAAGAGGATGATATAGAAAGAAAAAACATAAAAGCTGGAGTTCGGTACAACTGTAGCGCTACGCTGTAGCGCGACACTTTGTGTCTAAATGGGAAAGTGTATTACTTGCTGAGGGTAATTATTTTACGGGATAAATCCAAGTTTAACCCGTTTTTTATGTTATTATTTCGCTACCTTCAAAACCGCACAAACTTTTTTGGTTGCCTAATAAAATCTACGCTGACTGTATAGACAGAGAAGTTGGCGGAGTCGGACCCTTCATTGACCGTCTTATTATGGTGCTCCTTTCACATCCGAACAGAGAGATGAGGCGCGCAAATGTGGAGAGGACAAGGGCATGCCGTCACCGCCCACATAGTTAAGGTGGACTGTGTTTCATCGCCAGACCAACCGCATTCAGTTCCATTGACGTTGAATTACTGTCGAGTAATTATTCCATCCGTCCTTTCCACTGGATTTCATCTAGAAACACGAAACGAAATACCCTAGTGCTGGCAAAAGAGGTACTCCTTTTGCCACAGACGCTAAAGCTTTCACGAGAGGGAGGCTGGGTTTGGCACCGCCTGTTTTCAGTCGGTTGTTGTTGCTTACCCGCGCAGCGCTTCGGCGACGAGCAAAAACGCGTCGACCCATCTGGAGAGCCATCGAGCTTACAAGGGCTCGCTCCAGCTTCACAAGAGTTCACAGGTTTCACCAAAATGAGAATTGTAAACCTGAACTACTGAAGCAGCAAAGTGCCAAATGCTCCCCCTCCCACCTCCCGTCACAGGACTGCGCCCTTACCCGCTTCAACAATCAAGCTAGCGCTGTACCAAGCCCACCCTTCCCTCTTCCTTCCCTGAGACGAGGCCCAGCATCTGCAGCAAGAAAGAGTAAAGTGTTACATACGTCTATTTGTCTGTTGATGTCTCTGAGTCGTTGTTTTTTCGCTTCAATATATCGTCGATAAATTAGGTATAACCAGGGTGAGCATGTTGAAAATCTAAAAAAGGGAAAGTTCAAACTGAGACGCTTAGTCAGTTTTTCTCGGGGGGGGGGGGGGGAGAAAATAGCAAGGGAAATCACACGGTGATCCGGTTAACTTCGGAACGCTGCCAACACATCTTTCTTCGTCTTCTCGGGCGAAAAGCTGTTCAGTGGAGTCCATTTCGAATTTTTGAAAGGATCATGCGTGATGTGCATCAGTTGGAGAAGCCGAAAGGGATAAGTCGAATTCATGGCGCTCAAGACTTACATCACTTGTACCGTAACTTCAAAAACTTTCCTGAAGTTACGGTATAAGTGTAGAAGGACTTTCGCTAATATCTCCAAGGTCATGCGAATGCGAGTTCTTTGAGACTTAGAAGGACTTGTTCTCTGAAGAGAATGGAAACTCATTTGAAGGCACATAGTACGCCCAGTACGCCCACACACATTGAGGGTGTATGTGACTATCAGCTCCCCCCCCCACCCCCCCCCCCCCAGCTGTCGATGTGTCGCGGTACCCCGCTCCGAATATGCCCAGGAATGGAGATACAGGACCGTGAAACATGGTAATTCCTCCATGCTCCGCATGGAGGAATTAGCGTGTTTTGTTTTGTTTTCCGCTCCTTCAACCATTGACAGTCCACCAATGCGATGAAAATCTGAGTCCATAGAAACGCCCTCCCCGGGTGTCGTCCATTCGTCTGTAAGGATGCAGGCCATTTGTCCTCCCGGGATGCCCTGATGCGAAATAAAAAAGAGCATTGCTCACTGCGACATCTTGTAGAAACTTAATGAGCATTTCAATGCTGCCAAATTTATCTGCAAAAGTAAGATGCACGGCGCACGATTCGAGAACCAGACCTTTTTCAGTTCCGCCATTGTTAGCGCGTGATTTCTGGTTCTCAATTGCAAATTCAAAATGTCACGACCACGGCAGGATTCGAACCTGCAATCTTCTGCTCCGTAGGCAGACGCGTTATCCATTGCGCCACGCGGCCACACCAGAAGTTTACCTGTCATGTGCATGATGTGCTCGAGTAGCAAGCAGCAACTGGATTCTTAGGCGCCCTTCTTGTAACGTTGGAGAACAGTCCAAGTACTATGTAGCCATAGGCTCGGATACTTTAAAGACACACGGTACGCTCAAACACATTGAGGGTGTATGAGACTATCAGCCCCCCCCCCCAGCTGTCGATGTGTCGTGGTCCCCCGCCCAAACATGCCCAGGAATGGAGGACCGTGAAACACGCTAATTCCTCCATGCTCCGCCTTACACCTTTTTGCGGCGCAGATTCCCGTCCTTCATAACATCCGTCGTAAGCGCGCGTGTCGCGTGCGGCTCCTTGGCACTTTGCCAAGTCCTTTAATTGCGCTCTCAAATGCAAAAACGCAATTTCCTGATGCGGATAGTGCTACAAAATAAGAACAGAAGATGATGACGAGAGCCAGAACTAACTAGGGAAGGTCGTCAGGTCGAAGTGGCCATTTGTAATGAGTGTAGCTCACTAGATGCGGTTTTGGACGCTGATCTCGAATCTGCCTTTGAAATAAAGCGATTCTCTGAACGGAGTTATGGAGCTTTTCCCTCCGCGTTTACCACGCAACAGGTCATGGGATCGGATCCCTGCTGAGCTTAACTTTTTTGCTTCCAGCGCAAACGTGGCAAAAAGTGGTTGTGGCGTCGCTTCTACATTAGCGCTCTCCTTGACTTGCCTGAAAAACAGTTTGCGTTCGCTTACTGGCGCGCTTAGTGCCTTATGTGCCCTAGTGCCTCTAGGAGAATTTTTGGATGTACAGGTGCCCTTGGCGCGCAGTGCAGGCGTTTTCGCGCTGAGCGAGTGCCATATTCGTGTTTATGGGGGCGAACTACGCCTAGGTAGAGGTTTCTAGCCAAATCTGGCATTTTGACCTGACTTCGAAAAGTGAAGCATCCATGGGTTAGTTCAGTTGATGTTCACACCTATTCAGCTGCAGATACATTCTCCTGCACAAACCTCGTCTTGCCACTTCTTACGCATTCATATTGTTACTGCTCCACTTTCCCTGGTATCTCAAAGCAAATTCCGTCCAAAGACAAGCAATCGACAAGAGACTGGCCCTGGAACTATTGGTGACCATCATTCGATCAACTGCTACCGCACTTTTCAAAGTTAGGTCAAAACCTCACATCTGGCTAGAAACCTGTCCCCAAGGGTAGTTTTGCTCCCTGAACACGAATATGGCACCCATTTGGCATTTGAGTGTTTTCTAGACTTAAAAGAGACATTCCCCACAAAATGCAAAAGAAGTTCCCTTCCAGAAATTCGAACCCTTCATGGCATGCCCACAAAGCAAGACCATTTCCACTACGCCATGCTACCATTGAACGTAAAGGTGCTTCCCGGCTATTCACGTTGACTGGCAACCGCGCTCGACTCTGTTTCCCTTCATTTTGAATCCAACAAACCTTCATAACTCCGTTCAGAGAATCGTTCTGCAAATTTCGAAAGCAGATTCGAGATCAGCGTCCAAAACCACGTCTAGCATTACAAATAGCATTGCTCACTGCGACATCTTGTAGAAACTTAATGAGCATTTCAATGCTGCCAAATTTACCTGCAAAAGTAAGATGCACGGCGCACGATTCGAGAACCAGACCTTTTTCAGTTCCGCCATTGTTAGCGCGTGATTTCTGGTTCTCAATTGCAAATTCAAAATGTCACGACCACGGCAGGATTCGAACCTGCAATCTTCTGCTCCGTAGGCAGACGCGTTATCCATTGCGCCACGCGGCCACACCAAAGTTTACCTGTCATGTGCATGATGTGCTCGAGTAGCAAGCAGCAACTGGATTCTTAGGCGCCCTTCTTGTAACGTTGGAGAACAGTCCAAGTACTATGTAGCCATAGGCTCGGATACTTTAAAGACACATGGTACGCTCATACACATTGAGGGTGTATGAGACTATCAGCCCCCCAGCTGTCGATGTGTCGTGGTCCCCCCGCCCAAACATGCCCAGGAATGGAGGACCGTGAAACACGCTAATTCCTCCATGCTCCGCCTTACACCTTTTTGCGGCGCAGATTCCCGTCCTTCATAACATCCGTCGTAAGCGCGCGTGTCGCGTGCGGCTCCTTGGCACTTTGCCAAGTCCTTTAATTGCGCTCTCAAATACAAGTAAAACGCAATTTCCTGATGCGGATAGTGCTACAAAATAAGAACAGAAGATGATGACGAGAGCCAGAACTAACTAGGGAAGGTCGTCAGGTCGAAGTGGCCATTTGTAATGAGATGTAGCTCACTAGACGTGGTTTTGGACGCTGATCTCGAATCTGCCTTTGAAAAAAGCGATTCTCTGAACGGAGTTATGGAGCTTTTCCCTCCGCGTTTACCACGCAACAGGTCATGGGATCGGATCCCTGCTGAGCTTAACTTTTTTGCTTGCGCAAACGTGGCAAAAAGTGGTTGTGGCGTCACTACTACATTAGCGCTCTCCTTGACTTGCCTGAAAAACAGTTTGCGTTCACTTAGTGGCGCGCTTAGTGCCTTATGATCTAGGAAGAATTTTTGAATGTACAGGTGCCCTTGGCGCGCAGTGCAGGCGTTTTCGCGCTGAGCGAGTGCCATATTCGTGTTTATGGGGGCGAACTACGCCTAGGTAGAGGTTTCTAGCCAAATCTGGCATTTTGACCTGACTTCGAAAAGTGAAGCATCCATGGGTTAGTTCAGTTGATGTTCACACCTATTCAGCTGCAGATACATTCTCCTGCACAAAGCCTCGTCTTGCCACTTCTTACGCATTCATTTGTTACTGCTCCAGTTTTCCTGGTATCTAAAAGCAAATTCCGTCCAAAGACAAGCAATCGACAAGAGACTGGCCCTGGAACTATTGGTGACCATCATTCGATCAACTGCTACCGCACTTTTCAAAGTTAGGTCAAAACCTCACATCTGGCTAGAAACCTGTCCCCAAGGGTAGTTTTGCTCCCTGAACACGAATATGGCACCCATTTGGCGTTTGAGTGTTTTCTAGACTTAAAAGAGACATTCCCCACAAAATGCAAAAGAAGTTCCCTTCCAGAAATTCGAACCCTTCATGGCATGCCCACGAAGCAAGACCATTTCCACTACGCCATGCTGCCGTTGAACGTAAAGGTGCTTCCCGGCTATTCACGTTGACTGGCAACCGCGCTCGACTCTGTTTCCCTTCATTTTAATTCTAACAAACCTTCATAATTCCGTTCAGAGAATCGTTCTGCAAATTTCGAAGGCAGATTCGAGATCAGCGTCCAAAACCACGTCTAGTCATTACAAATGGCCACTTCGACCTGACGACTTCCCTAGTAAAAGCAACTCGGCTGCATCTGCAGTATCCATCAGAGGCCGCGCATTCCCACAAAACATGAGAATAAAAACAACCCAAGCGTCCCACTCGTTTGTTCTAAGTATTTCTATGGCTTTGGCGCCGGATTCGCGCCGGATCGTAGAAATTTACAGGCGATTTTAACTAATTTGCCTTTCCTTGATTTTTTCATTTTTGTTTTGTTTACATTTACATCGTTGTGCTTCATTTCTAGCCTGTGTCATCTTCATCTCCTTGTACATGGATTTTGAAGCATGAGCAACACCTAAAATTTTATTCGCATCAGGAAATTGCGTTTTGCTTGTATCAAACTAACGAGTATGCCGTTTTTATTTTCATTTTCATGTTTTGTCTCCGGGGGGGAGAAAATAGCAACGCGGAAAGTCACACGGGTGATGCTGGTTAGCAGTTCGGACGGACCTGCAGCGTGGCCCGGCGCCCCACCGACATCTGGTGTCGTTGACGTCTCTTCGCGGCGAAAAGCTGTTCGAGGTGGCCGTCCATTATCGGAACTTCTTTGAAAGGATCCAATGCTGAATGTGTATCAGTTTGGGAGACCCCGCGAAGGGACTAAGTCGAATTCATGGGCGCGCAAGGACTTACATCACTCTGTGCGCCGGTAAACTTTCAAAACTTCCTGAAGTTACGCGGTCTAAGTGGTAGGAAGGACTATTCGCTAATATCGTGCCAAGTGCATAGCGAATAGCGAGTGTCTTTGAGACGTTTAGAAGGGACTGATCGTTGCTCTGAAGGAGAATCGCACTCATTTTGAAGTGCACAAGTAACGCCAGTAAAGCGCCCACGCCACCATTTGAGGTGTATTGATATCAGGCTCCCCGCCGCCTACGCCCCCCCGCCCCGCATCTGTCGAATGTGTCGCGTACAGCGGCGCTCGAATAGCGGCAGGACATGAGAAGTAAAGCGGGTAGAGATGTGAAAGCATGGTAATCGCCTCGCAATGCTCTCAATGCGAGGAATTAGCGTGGTTTTGTTTTTTTTTCCGCTCTGCTTCAACCTATGAGCAGGTGCCACGCAGTGTAGCGATGAGACAATCTGAGTCCATAGAACGCCCTCCCCGGGTGTCCGTCCATTTCGGTCTGTAAGCCTGCAGGCCCAATTTGTCCCCTGCGCCGGCCGGGATGCCCTGATTGGCGAAATTATAAAAAAGAGCATTGCTCACTGCGACATCTTGTAGAAACTTAATGAGCATTTCAATGCTGCCAAATTTACCTGCAAAAGTAAGATGCACGGCGCACGATTCGAGAACCAGACCTTTTTCAGTTCCGCCATTGTTAGCGCGTGATTTCTGGTTCTCAATTGCAAATTCAAAATGTCACGACCACGGCAGGATTCGAACCTGCAATCTTCCATGCTGCCGTCTCAGTTTGAACTTTCCCTTTTTTAGATTTTCAACATACTCACCCTGGTAATACCTAATTTATCGACGATATATTTTATTAAAGCGAAAAAACAACGACTCAGAGACATCAACAGACAAATAGACGTATGTAACACTTTACTCTTTCTTGCTGCAGATGCTGGGCCTCGTCTCAGGGAAGGAAGAGGGAAGGGTGGGCTTGGTACAGCGCTAGCTTGATTGTTGAAGCGGGTAAGGGCGCAGTCCTGTGACGGGAGGTGGGGGGGGCATTTGGCACTTCGCTGCTTCAGTAGTTCAGGTTTACAATTCTCATTTTGGTGAAACCTGTGAACTCTTGTGAAGCTGGAGCGACCCCTGTAAGCTCGATGGCTCTCCAGATTGGTCGACGCGTTTTTGGAAAGCAACCAAAGTGCAAAACGCCCCTTTCCTCGTCGCCGAAGTGCTGCGCGGGTAAGCAACAATAACCGACTGAAAACAGGCGGTGCCAAACCCAGCCGACAGTCTACTGCCTTGGAGACCCATAGGGTCCAAATCCAAACGGAGAAGATTTTGGAGTCGGTTGAGGTCTTGGCGCGAGAGGCACAAACCTCCGCGCGAAAAACGCTCGAGGCATTCTGGATCCAGGTCATCGATCCAAAAATGAACCGGAGGGAAGAGTGCCTCACTATCACGCGGGAACTGAGGCCCTATATAAGGTTGGCCTTCCAGATTGTTTTATGACCTGATTTATGGTCGAACTTCAGTAGGGCTGCGGAGATATTTGTTAGGATAGTCACAAAACGTTTCGATCCTTTCAGGCACTGATGAATGTTTCGCCGAAACGGCGTAAGCCGAAGTTAAGTGGTGTATCAACCTCGCGAGCGTTTCTACAGAGTAAAGTCTACAGTACTACAACTATGCCCGGGTTTATTGAGAGCCATACGTGGCGACTACTAATTTTTGCTTCATGAAATGAAACA